>JAXCGZ010019209.1:27500-40000 GCA_037179515.1 Halocaridina rubra
TTATTATTATTATTCCCCTGATATACAACACACACACATAAGAGACGCTCTTGAGTATAAGGAAATTTGTTTCATTTGAATGAAAATAGACACAACAGCAGTTGTAGTTCCTTTGGCCTATGGTATGATTTGTAAACACAAGATGAAAAGTGAGGTCTTACTATTATAATAAGTCTAAAAGAGTCAAATTTTGCGGTCGACAGGCTGAGTCGGTAAACAAAAACACTCTTACAATTAAACTTTCTCGCAACAGATGGCAAAGTGTCCCTTACCGTCGGTGAAAACGCTGCCTGGTAAAAAAAAACAGATACAATGAGACGGGGAGAGAAAGAGAGATCTTTTACCTAGACATTTGCTTACGCATATGGTAATTTTCTTGGCGCTGTCTTCTCTCTCTCTCTTGAGATATGTGAAAGTGATTAATTAATGCCTTTAGAACCTTTTCTGAAACTGGAGATGAATTGAAAAGTCACCGTCATCCACGTCTTGTAAAGTATAGCCTACTACATGGGACTTTGTCAAGACGCCATATTGTTGACGTTTTGTTTACTAAGAAATTGGTTGTTCCTCTCGTTATTTTGTATGAATAATTAGGTCAGGAGTCTATAGTCCGATGTATTCAGCCTGAATCAGTGGACAAAAGATGATCTTTTTTTTTCCTATTTTTTATATTTGCGTCAAGAAATAATATTAAAATGAAGGATACGTGATTTTTAAAGGACTCTTGATTCTTAAAAGCCAGTCTATTTATTCAAAGATTTAAAATAATATGAATATATATTGTATTTCAATGTAGATTTTAGACTTTTTACTCATTTTCAAAACTTGCTTATTAATTTCTCTGTCTTTCTTCTCATTTTCCTGTTTTGATGGCAGTAATTTCAGCAAGAAAAAAAAATTGAAAGCAAACAAAATCTCACACTTTCATATTTTGGACCTTGAGGGGGAATAATACAATAATATTTTTCGTTCCCAAGAACATTACTTCATCGACAAAGCAACTTAAAATTGTGTAGCCAAAACTACCCCTCTTCATATCTCACGTGGTATTTCGAAAATAATTTCATATAATGATATATATAATCAGAGGAAGCGTTACACGAGACTCACAGATTTAGAGAACAAACATTCCCTTAGGCCACTTTCACACCAAAGTGGCACGAAATACGTGGCATGCCACGTGGCACGCCACGTGCGACGTGCCACTTTAGTGTGAAAGTGGCCTTAGCATGAAGAAGTGCAAAGTTCTTCTGAGTCTATGGTCCAATAAAAGGGATCAAGTAAAGATAACGACTCCTATTTCAATAAATAACTCCGTCATTTGTTAGATTAGGTTAGGTTAGGCTAGTATAGGTTAGATTACGCAATAATCTAACATACTCTAACTAAATTTTACTAACCGTAACCTATCAATTTTCGGGGTTATTTAATGTACTTGGAGTCATTATATTATCATGATTCAATATAAGAATATCGGTTTTACCCCCATGAAAGTATTGATGGGACTGACTGCATTAGTTTCTTAACAAATCCCTTGATAGTTAAATAATTACTACTGGATTATAACATAAAAAATAATATGGAAGAGAATGTCTATCAAAGACAACGTGTATCTCAACCCAAACAACAAACATGAATCTACTGCCTTGTGTCAAAAGATGGTCGTGTATAAGTACTTCCCATATGAAATCAGAGTTACTTAGCATTATGGGAATATCTCTTTTTATATTCACACAAATTTTTTATAATAGAAGTCGATTGCTGTTATTTTGGTATGTTCTGAAGGAAATTAGAATGGACATTAACACTGACTGCATTCTATGTGAAGAACAAAGAGTTATTGTTACTTACCTCATGGGTATGACACATGTTTAAAAAAAAAATCTTGTTCACTACATGTACTGGATCATGATATTTATGATAATTACAATGATATTGATGACAAAATATTTAATTGCACCTGTTTCAAGCTTGATGAGTAGGATTTTCCATAATCTTTAATCCAAGGACTAATTGAATTAACTAAATTTTTTATTGTCTTTTCAGATCATCGGCTGCATTATTCTGGGATATATGGCTTGGGTTCTCGCCACTTCCATCACTGTATCGCGATTTCTGTCAGGGACTCTGGTAAGTTACAGTTAATATCTCCCTTTCATTACTTTAAAGTCCCCTATCTCTGTATATACAGGGGGCCGCAATAGCTCAGTGGTCAGGCCTGGGAGTCGGGAAGCGACAAACGCAGGTTTGATCCCACCAAGAAGCACTAAGAAAGTCATCCTGCCTTAGTCCTCCAGCTCAGACATGTCTGTGTCCATCCCATTCGAATCGGAGCTAACTGTGACACATAAAATTGTGTATTATTAATATTGCTGTTAGTTATGCGGGCATATTAGTAAAAGGTGGACACCCTTTTGCAACCAGGGTTCTGGTTGCATATCTCCTAACAGAAACCCTTCATATGCGTTGCCTTTTGGAGGAGGGAAAACGCAATTGGGATGATACCCAGACTCCTTGGTCCATCCCATTTAGTCAACTTTTACGACTTACAAGGGAACACAATGTAAAAATAAGAGAGTAAATTGTAGGAGAAAGATTTTCAACTCCTCTCTTATTATTATTATTATTATTATTATTATTATTATTATTATTATTATTATTATTATTATTATTATTATTATTATTATTATTATTATATTATTATTATTACTGGTGCCAATGGCCATATCACAGTGGAAACGCCGCTTTCCGTCCGATCAGCAAAGTTAAGTACCGTTGGGTCCGATCAGTTCTTTTTTTTTCTTTTATGATTGTGACACCAGGACGGGCCAAGAAAAAAAAATAAAATCTACCCTCATCAAGCCTGGGCACGAAGAAAACAAAAAGAGAAACAGAGATGGGGAGTGTTGTAACTTGTCAGATGTGACGGGATAATAATACATGTGTATCGAATATCCAAGATATTCGGTGTTGATTTAGGCATAGAAAGAGAACTGTAACTGAAGGAAGACTTAACATCAGACTGTCAAGGACAGTCTTAGTTAAGTCAACAAGACCCTTCAGCTGTAGTACAGCAACGGGCGGTTGATGCCATGGGCCAACCTACTACATGTACTTGGATGGGTGTACACCAGGGAGCGCCAAATGGTGTTAGTATAAAAGGGACCGTTGTAGTGGTAGCATGATTGATTCGGGAGGTGACGGACCAATATTCGAAGCCGTGGCGGGGCGTTAATAAGGGCATCCAACCTTGATTCCCCTGCTTCAATCAATCAGTGTTCACCCCCAAATGGTAACTAATTGTGACACAAAAAGCAAAATTATTATTATTATAATTATTATTATTATTATTATTATTATTATTATTATTATTATTATTATTATTATTATTATTATTATTATTATTATTATTATTACTATTATCATTATTATTATCATCATTATCATCATTATCATTATAATAATAATAATAATAATAATAATAATAATAATAATAATAATAATAATAATAATAATAATAATAATAATAATAATAATAATAATAATAATAATAATTATTATTATTATTATTATTATTATTATTATTATTATTATTATTATTATTGTATACAAAGCCCACAACTCCCTTTATAAGACTTTTTTTTTCTCTAAAAGCACAATCTCTACTCTTTATGGGAGAAAAACACTAAATGATGGGGGGGGGGTTGAAATCCCAATCCCCTCGCTCCATCCCATTCAGTAGACTTTTTAGATAAGCAGAAAAATATTGAGCTAGTATTCTTGTTCACCGCTTAGAAGAGAGACGGTGCGGATAATGATAAAGAGAGGACATGAACTATTGAAAGTATTAAACGTCCAAATCCTCACTTGGACAGAACCCATCCATCGCCATAAATAGAAAAATTAAGAATATGCACAGTACAAGAGAAATAAGCACCCAAATCCTCATTTGGACAGAACCCACCCATCGCCATAAATAATAAAAAAAATAAGAATATGCAGAGTATAAGAGAATTAAGAACCCAAATCCTCACTTGGACAGAACCCACCCATCGCCATAAATAGAAAAAATGAAGAATATGCACAGTACAAGAGAAATAAGCACCCAAATCCTCACTTGGACAGAACCCACCCATCGCCATAAATAGAATATTGAAGAAAATACAAAGTATAAGAGAAAGATATTGAACTATATGAGTCAAAGGACTCTCATCTCATCAGTCGGAGAGTACCCACTCATAGCCATAGTATTATTTTCTGATTCAATTAAATTCTAAACCTAAGTGGCTTTATCTTCACCGCCTCACCTGTCACAATTAGCTCCCATTTGAATGAGGTTCGAAAAAGACTAAACTTACATGATTATTGTACAGAAGCCAATGACGGTGCTCTTTCTTGTTACTATAAATAAATAACAATTCTCTCTCTCTCTCTCTCTCTCTCTCTCTCTCTCTCTCTCTCTCTCTCTCTCTCTCTCTCCTCTCTCTCTCTCTCTCCACTTTCATTTTCACGGGGCTATGAAAGGTGCAGCGAGTTTTTATGAGACAATCCAGATGTTTTCTTTTTACCTTTCGAAAACACACCAAAGGCTCACGCATACACACACGCGCGCGCGCGCGCGCATATAAATGGCATAATAAGGGTAGCATATGCTTTCTTAGCAAATGTAAGGGTAGCTTTCAGGCACATGGACAAGGAAATGTTCAGAAATATTTATGTAACCTATGTGTGGCCAAAACTTGAATATGCAGCCCCCTTTTGGAAGCCGCACTTGAAAAAGCACGTAGTTAAGCTGGAAAAAGTTCAAAGGCATGCCACGAAACTGGTGCCAGAAATACGCAATCTCAGTTATGATGAGAGGCTGAGCGAATTAGACCTACCATCGCTCGAAGCTAGAAGATTGAGGGGGAATATGGTGACAGTCTTTAAATTCCTTCATAGGTATGATAGAGTGGATAGGGATCGATATTTTGATATGACTGGCACTAGAACTAGAGGTCATAGTTTGAAGCTTCGTAAGAAAACTACTTTGGAGGATGTAAGGAAGTACTTTTTCAGTGTAAGAGTAGTTGATAATTGGAATTCGCTAAGCGAGGAGGTAGTTAAGGATAACTCAATCCATACTATTAATGACAAGTATGATAAGTATCACTAAGTACAAAATGGAACCGATCAGGAGACGGGAAGTTACGAGCTTTGGGCTCTTCCCGTAAACACAATTAGGTAATTACAATTAGGTAATTACACACACACACACACGGTGTTAGAACAATGTCTTCTAAGAAATACGGAAATGAAAGGCCTATACCTGCTGCTCACAACGAACAGGTGTTGGTGGGAAAATGGAAATCTGACGGCTGTTATGCTATTTTGACGTAATTTATAGTAAAATAAACTACTTTCCATTGTCGATTTGAGATTTACGAATACAGTATTTCGAGCTAATGACACAATTGTTGCCAGTTTTTTTATGACGTCATATAACAAATAAGGCTTTTTTTCTTTTTTTTTTACTTGTTTTAAGAGAATATAAGTGTATTCCTGGGTAAGAGTTATTCTGTTGAGATCTCTTTGCTGGAATTTGCAGTAAAACAACTGTTGTCTATATACAGAAGGGAAAAGTTGTATTTAGCAGACAAAGGCCCAATTTCTTAAACAGTGTAAACCTAGGATACCATATTGCTAGTTAGCTAGACACGCACAAATGGATTTCATAAACGCATCTGACGCGGTTCTGTTTATGGCTAGGATCCCGTACGGGATCCTAGCCATACACAGAACCGCGTCAGATGCGTTTATGAAATCCATTTGTGTGCGTCTAGCTAACTAACAATATGGTATCCTAGGCTTACACTGTTTAAGACATCGGAGCAAAGGGAGTGTCAGGATCTTTCTGAATGAATTTAAAGGAAAATTTAATTAGTTTAGGTATTTAGGAGAATGAGATTTAAAAACAGGGGATGTGAGTGTTAGATTTCTTTGACAAAATATGGAGTACAATTATTTTGGTGTGTTTATAGGGGATATTTATTTCTATTAGTTAAAATTATGGCTAAGTTTGCTTTGACAGGGTATTAAAATTACTTTAGCCTAATTATAGAAGAGAAATATTTAAGGTGTACAAATGACTATTATGTTCCTTTTTTGACGGAAGTTAGAGTAAAACAGCTATCGTCTACAAATGATGGAGACTTTTTTTTTCTTTAACTTATAGGCCCGATTTCTTAAACAGTGTAAACCTAGGATACCACATTTTTAGTTAGCTAGACACACAAATGAACTTTATAAACGCATCTGACGAGGTTCTGTGTATGGCTAGGAGCCCCCCATGGGAGGATCCTAGCCATACACAGAATCGCGTCGGTCTAGACACACAAATAGACTTCATAAATGCATCTGACGTGGTTCTGTGTATGGCTAGGATCCCCCATGGGGGGATCCTAGCCATACACAGAACCGCGTCAGATGCGTTTATGAAATCCATTTGTGGGTGTCTAGCTAACTAACAATATGGTATCCTAGGTTTACACTGTTTAAGAAATCGGGCCATAAACAAAGAATAAGTTCTTTCTGAAGCAATTTATTATTTCATTGGCATGATTATGAAATCTGAGGCACAATACTCTCTGGTACTTATGATGGAAACTTCATTTAAAATGATAAAAATGTTGTTAGGTTTCTTCTGAAGGTAATTATTTAAATATGTTTCACATTCTTATGGAGACCGCGGTAGCGCAGTGGTTTCAGCACTCGACTCGGATAGTGACAATATTGTATTCAAGCCCACTGTGAGGCTTTATGAAAGTTATCCAGCCTTAATGCCCCAGCTCCAGCCTGCCTGTAACTACCCTTATTCGAATGGGGATTTAAAATGACATGAAACTGCAAACAGCTTTCATAGATTAAGGAATAAAATTTAAGAGCATATACGAACTATTATAATAACGTTGATGCAATTTGAGAAGCCTGGTTTCATATTGTAGAATTGATGGTAAGTACTCATGAAGAAATATACAATAAGAATCCATTTGTCAATTTATGGAGGAGAATTAGTTGGGAATTAGTAGCCTCTATTTAACATTTGGGGGTAAAATTACTTTTGCCAGCCCAAGGAGAAAAATATATTTAATAGCCAAGAGCTTAGAAATTACGTAATTTGAAGCTAATTCAGTCTTTGAACTTGACATTACTTTGGACGAAATTTCTATTGTGCAGCGAAAGGCCGCTTTCACACCAAAGTGGCACGTCGCACGTGGCATGCCACGTGGGACGCCAGTTGAAAACAAACATCCGGAAATATATGAAACCTTTCACACAGAAGTGGTGCGGCACATGGGACGTGTTACGCCACTTCTGTGTGAAAGGTTTCATATATTTCCGGATGTTCATTTTCAACTGGCGTACCACGTGGCATGCCACGTGCGACGTGTCACTTCGGTGTGAGAGCGGCCAAAGAGTGGTTGTGGACCTTTTATGTAATGTTGTTGCTGCTTTTTGCCCTTTTAGGTGTCACTATTCATCTCCATTCGAACGGGGTGGACACAGACAGGATGGAGCTGGGGAATTAAGTCCTTTTATTTAAAATTTTAACTTTTTTTTTTCTCGTGCTTAAATCGTGGGTTGGTTTATGTAGAAAAAAGGGGTAATATAAAACTTCGACCTAAATTGAAGTATAAACTAGTCTTTAAAAACTTGGAAACGATTTACATATTTAACCTAATAAAAGGATGGCTATGTCTTCTCGAGCAATATCCCCCCCCCAAAAAAAAAGTGTCTTAAGCAATGAAAATAATTTTTTTTATTATTAATTTTGTAATAGATAAAGCATAATATTAATAAATATCTACTGCTATCATTGTACAAGATACAGTGATAACGTTAACACTGGTTAATAACTGTTTCACTATTCTAGTACTGGAAAGAGTATTAGAACGACAAAGGTGGTTCCAGTCCTCACCATTCTGCTTTGACATAATGGCCCGATTTCTTAAACAGTGTAAACCTACGATACCAAATTGTTAGTTAGCTAGACACACACAAATGGATTTCATAAACGCATCTGACGCGGTTCTGTGTATCGCTAGGATCCCGTACGGGATCCTAGCCATACACAGAACCGCGTCAGATGCGTTTATGAAATCCATTTTGTGTGTCTAGCTAACTAACAATATGGTATCCTAGGTTTCCAATGTTTATAAAATCGGGTCAATGGACCAATTGGAGAAAACTCACCTCCAGCTATCCTTAGGTGCACTTAATCTAATTTTCCTAACCTAAGCAAATATTATAACGACAATCACACCCCCTCTTCCAAAAAATAGGGGGTTCCGTCTCCCCCCGTTTCATTAGCTATTCACCAGTATACACTGCTGCTGCAGTTGGTGATTTTTTTTATCGTATATAATTAGGTAATATCTTATCTTTATCGTCACGGCTGAGGCAAGGTGGAACCGGAGTCTTCAGGGATGAAGGGAAGGTTAGCTAATTAGTGTCGCTTATTTTACAAATAAAGGACTGTAATCCACTATGTATACGTGTGCGTGTATACCTCTCCGCACACATCTATATATATATATATAATATATATATATATATATATATATATATATATATATAGATATAGATATAGATATAGATATAGATATAGATAATATATATATAATATATATATATATATATATATATATATATATATATATATATATATATATATATATATATATATATATATATATATATATATATATATATATATATATAAATATATATATATATATATATAAATATATATATATATATATAATATATATATATATATATATATATATATATATATATATATATATATATGAATCATTTTTTTTTTTACCCCGACCGGGACTCGAACCTAGGACTTATGATTACTAAGTCAAGGCGCTACCACTACACCACAGAAGGTTAAAAGGAACCCAACCTTATAGCTTATATCTGCTATACATAGGAATGAACGCATTCTAACTGAATGCCACTATGTTCATATTACAGATTCCCCAACCTCACTCGTGGCTTCATTTTAGCATTTAATTCGATTCCCAATCTCATTTGGGCCATGAAATAACCAAATAGCACATTACATATGTGAAAACATGAATCATTTTTTTTTTTTTTACCCCGACCGGGACTCGAACCTAGGACTTATGATTACTAAGTCAAGGCGCTACCACTACACCACAGAAGGTTAAAAGGAACCCAACCTTATAGCTTATATCTGCTATACATAGGAATGAACGCATTCTAACTGAATGCCACTATGTTCATATTACAGATTCCCCAACCTCACTCGTGGCTTCATTTTAGCATTTAATTCGATTCCCAATCTCATTTGGGCCATGAAATAACCAAATAGCACATTACATATGTGAAAACATGAATCATTTTTTTTTTTACCCCGACCGGGACTCGAACCTAGGACTTATGATTACTAAGTCAAGGCGCTACCACTACACCACAGAAGGTTAAAAGGAACCCAACCTTATAGCTTATATCTGCTATACATAGGAATGAACGCATTCTAACTGAATGCCACTATGTTCATATTACAGATTCCCCAACCTCACTCGTGGCTTCATTTTAGCATTTAATTCGATTCCCAATCTCATTTGGGCCATGAAATAACCAAATAGCACATTACATATGTGAAAACATGAATCATTTTTTTTTTTTTTACCCCGACCGGGACTCGAACCTAGGACTTATGATTACTAAGTCAAGGCGCTACCACTACACCACAGAAGGTTGAAAGGAACCCAACCTTATAGCTTATATCTGCTATACATAGGAATGAACGCATTCTAACTGAATGCCACTATGTTCATATTACAGATTCCCCAACCTCACTCGTGGCTTCATTTTAGCATTTAATTCGATTCCCAATCTCATTTGGGCCATGAAATAACCAAATAGCACATTACATATGTGAAAACATGAATCATTTTTTTTTACCCCGACCGGGACTCGAACCTAGGACTTATGATTACTAAGTCAAGGCGCTACCACTACACCACAGAAGGTTAAAAGGAACCCAACCTTATAGCTTATATCTGCTATACATAGGAATGAACGCATTCTAACTGAATGCCACTATGTTCATATTACAGATTCCCCAACCTCACTCGTGGCTTCATTTTAGCATTTAATTCGATTCCCAATCTCATTTGGGCCATGAAATAACCAAATAGCACATTACATATGTGAAAACATGAATCATTTTTTTTTACCCCGACCGGGACTCGAACCTAGGACTTATGATTACTAAGTCAAGGCGCTACCACTACACCACAGAAGGTTAAAAGGAACCCAACCTTATAGCTTATATCTGCTATACATAGGAATGAACGCATTCTAACTGAATGCCACTATGTTCATATTACAGATTCCCCAACCTCACTCGTGGCTTCATTTTAGCATTTAATTCGATTCCCAATCTCATTTGGGCCATGAAATAACCAAATAGCACATTACATATGTGAAAACATGAATCATTTTTTTTTTTTTTTTTTTTACCCCGACCGGGACTCGAACCTAGGACTTATGATTACTAAGTCAAGGCGCTACCACTACACCACAGAAGGTTAAAAGGAACCCAACCTTATAGCTTATATCTGCTATACATAGGAATGAACGCATTCTAACTGAATGCCACTATGTTCATATTACAGATTCCCCAACCTCACTCGTGGCTTCATTTTAGCATTTAATTCGATTCGATTGGTTATTTCATGGCCCAAATGAGATTGGGAATCGAATTAAATGCTAAAATGAAGCCACGAGTGAGGTTGGGGAATCTGTAATATGAACATAGTGGCATTCAGTTAGAATGCGTTCATTCCTATGTATAGCAGATATAAGCTATAAGGTTGGGTTCCTTTTAACCTTCTGTGGTGTAGTGGTAGCGCCTTGACTTAGTAATCATAAGTCCTAGGTTCGAGTCCCGGTCGGGGTAAAAAAAAAAAATGATTCATGTTTTCACATATGTAATGTGCTATTTGGTTATTTCATGGCCCAAATGAGATTGGGAATCGAATTAAATGCTAAAATGAAGCCACGAGTGAGGTTGGGGAATCTGTAATATGAACATAGTGGCATTCAGTTAGAATGCGTTCATTCCTATGTATAGCAGATATAAGCTATAAGGTTGGGTTCCTTTTAACCTTCTGTGGTGTAGTGGTAGCGCCTTGACTTAGTAATCATAAGTCCTAGGTTCGAGTCCCGGTCGGGGTAAAAAAAAATGATTCATGTTTTCACATATGTAATGTGCTATTTGGTTATTTCATGGCCCAAATGAGATTGGGAATCGAATTAAATGCTAAAATGAAGCCACGAGTGAGGTTGGGGAATCTGTAATATGAACATAGTGGCATTCAGTTAGAATGCGTTCATTCCTATGTATAGCAGATATAAGCTATAAGGTTGGGTTCCTTTTAACCTTCTGTGGTGTAGTGGTAGCGCCTTGACTTAATAATCATAAGTCCTAGGTTCGAGTCCCGGTCGGGGTAAAAAAAAAATGATTCATGTTTTCACATATGTAATGTGCTATTTGGTTATTTCATGGCCCAAATGAGATTGGGAATCGAATTAAATGCTAAAATGAAGCCACGAGTGAGGTTGGGGAATCTGTAATATGAACATAGTGGCATTCAGTTAGAATGCGTTCATTCCTATGTATAGCAGATATAAGCTATAAGGTTGGGTTCCTTTTAACCTTCTGTGGTGTAGTGGTAGCGCCTTGACTTAGTAATCATAAGTCCTAGGTTCGAGTCCCGGTCGGGGTAAAAAAAAATGATTCATGTTTTCACATATGTAATGTGCTATTTGGTTATTTCATGGCCCAAATGAGATTGGGAATCGAATTAAATGCTAAAATGAAGCCACGAGTGAGGTTGGGGAATCTGTAATATGAACATAGTGGCATTCAGTTAGAATGCGTTCATTCCTATGTATAGCAGATATAAGCTATAAGGTTGGGTTCCTTTTAACCTTCTGTGGTGTAGTGGTAGCGCCTTGACTTAGTAATCATAAGTCCTAGGTTCGAGTCCCGGTCGGGGTAAAAAAAAAAATGATTCATGTTTTCACATATGTAATGTGCTATTTGGTTATTTCATGGCCCAAATGAGATTGGGAATCGAATTAAATGCTAAAATGAAGCCACGAGTGAGGTTGGGGAATCTGTAATATGAACATAGTGGCATTCAGTTAGAATGCGTTCATTCCTATGTATAGCAGATATAAGCTATAAGGTTGGGTTCCTTTTAACCTTCTGTGGTGTAGTGGTAGCGCCTTGACTTAGTAATCATAAGTCCTAGGTTCGAGTCCCGGTCGGGGTAAAAAAAAAATGATTCATGTTTTCACATATGTAATGTGCTATTTGGTTATTTCATGGCCCAAATGAGATTGGGAATCGAATTAAATGCTAAAATGAAGCCACGAGTGAGGTTGGGGAATCTGTAATATGAACATAGTGG
>JAXCGZ010019209.1:45000-81431 GCA_037179515.1 Halocaridina rubra
AAATTTTTTTCTCACCGTTTTTCATGTCTGTGTTTTTACCACGCACGTGAGAGAGAGAGAGTCTGATTATATATATATATATATATATATATATATATATATATATATATATATATATATATATATATATATATATATATATATATATATATATATATATATATATATATATATATATATATATATATATATATATATATATGTGATTGTGATACCAGGACGGGCCAAAAAATAAAATAATATAAAACAACCCCCACTGAGCCTGGGCACGAAGAATACATCAAGTAAAAAGTAACAGAGATAGAGAGTGTCATGACTTGTCAGAAGTGAAGGGATAATAAGAGGTATGTAATGAATATCCAAGAATATTCAGTGTTGGTGTAGGCATAAAATATAACCGTAACTAAAGGAAGACTTAATATCGAACTGTCGTGGACAGTCCTATTCAAGTTTAAAAATCCTTCAGCTGTAGTATCGCAACGGGCAGATGGTGCCATGGGCCAACCTACTACATATATATATATATATATATATATATATATATATATATATATATATATATATATATATATATAAATATATATATATATATATATATATATATATATATATATATATATATATATATATATATATATATATATATATATATATATATATATATATATACAATGAGAGAGAGAGAGAGAGAGAGAGAGAGAGAGAGAGAGAGAGAGAGAGAGAGAGAGAGAGAGAGAGAGAGAGAGAGAGAGAGAGAGAGAGAGAGAGATTCATATTTCACAGATAATTATATCCGTGATATCTATCACTCATTCACCAACCGTTTTTCCAGCTTCATTTTTAACTTCTTTTTTTTTTATTCATATCCACCCAGCAGTGTTTTTTTTTTTTCATATTTCCTTTTTTTTAATACATTGTGACCGACCGTCATGCGTGGCTTGTCCGCGTCATGTGACCCTCTGTGCTGACCACTTCATTATTTCCTCGCCCCTTTTGTCTATGACACGCAATTCAATTTCTTCCCCTCCCCCATTTTTATATAATGTTATATCCCCCTAGAACTAGTAGGGTGACCAAAGTTGTTTTATGGAGAGGGATCTTAATAATAATATTAATAATAATAATAATAATTATATATATATATATATATATATATATATATATATATATATATATATATATATATATATATATATATATATATATATATATATATATATATATATATATATATATATATATATATACATACATACATACATACATAAAGAGATAGATTGGATAAATCTTGACCCACACAGTGGTGAGGACTCATTCGGGGCAAGATTCCTAGATTGCGCACAAGGGAATTTCCTACACCAACATGTAATGGAACCAACAAGAGCCAGGGGTGGGGATGAGCCATCACTACTTGATCTGGTGTTCACAGATAATGTGTTGGATATTGAAAAAATTGAGTATGAACCACCAATTGGAAAGAGTGACCACTGTGTGTTGTTGATGGAGTATATCATTGAAGATATTCTTCCTGAGAGTAGAGGCACTGAGGACATGAGGAGGAACTATTCGAAAGGAGATTACATCAAAATGAATGAGCTTTTTGCAGTTATTGACTGGAAAACCTTATTTTACAACAAATCTGTACAAGAAATGTATGACATCTTTTGTGAGAAATAAGGAAAGATAGTAGATTGCTGCATACCTTTCACCAAAGTAGGTGTAATTCGTGCCAGAGAGAAATGGTTCGATAATGAGTGTAAAAGAGCTAAGGAGTGGAGAGACAAATGCTGGAAAAGGTATAGGAGGAGAAAAAACATAAATGCCTGGCAAGCCTACAAAAGAGCAAGAAATGACTACCTAAGTAAAAGAAGAGAGGCAGAGAGAGACTATGAGAGGGACATCACCAGGAAGGCTAAAGAAAATCCCAAGCTTTTCCACAGCTTTATCAGAGGAAAACTGAAGGTAAAAGAACAGGTTTTAAGGCTTAAGAGAGAGGATGGAAGCATCACTGAGACGGATGAAGAGATCTGCAAAGAACTGAACAAGGAGTTTCAGTTAGTATTTACAGTAGAAATTACCCCCACCCCCTCAGATTGCAGAGCTAGAAGCTCAAGGGCCGGTATTAGAGAATATTAACCTTACAGCCACAGAGGTATGCAAGGCGCTGATGGATTTAGATGTTCATAAAGCTACAGGTCCTGATGACATATTCCCTCATGTACTTAAAAAATGCGCAAACTCAATATCAGTGGCACTAAGTATCATATTTAAAAAGTCACTGGAGTCAAGGGAGATTCCAAGATGCTGGAAACAAGCAAACGTGATACCTATCTTCAAAAAGAGAAGGAGGGACACGGCTCTGAACTATAGACCAGTTTCCTTGACCAGCATAGTTTGCAAAGTTATGGAGAAACTACTAAGGAAACATATCTCTCTTCACTTGGAATCCTTCAACTTTTCGTCAGTGAGGCAACATGGCTTCAGAGAAGGTAGATCAACAGTAACAAGCTTATTAAAATTTTATGATGAGGTAAGCCGAATCTTACAGGAAAGAGAGGGCTGGGCAGATTGCATATTCCTAGACTTCCAGAAAGCGTTTGACATTGTTCCACATGGGAGACTTATTAGGAAGCTGCAAGCAATGGCTAGAATAGGTGGAAATGTCTTGGAATGGATAAAAATTTACTTAGAAGGAAGGGAGCAGAGGGTTAGAGTAAGACACTCAGTGTCTGAATGAAGAAGAGTTAGTAGTGGAGTTCCAGAGGGTTCAGTTTTAGGGCCACTTTTGTTCTTTGTATATGTAAATGACCTACCAGAGTCTGTAAATTCATTCATGAATATGTTTGCAGATGATGCAAAGATTGTGAAGAAAGTAAGAAACGAGAACAATGGTAGAGAACTTCAGGAAGATCTAAATAGTCTGCATGAGTGGTCAGAAAAGTGGCTAATGAAATTCAATACTTCAAAATGTAAGGTAATGAAAATGAGTACAAGTTTCAAGAAGGCCCAAGCTTGACTACTCGGTGGCTGGAGTACAACTTCAAGAGACAGAAAATGAGAGAGATCTAGAAGTAAACATAATGGTAGATTTGTCTCAAGAAATACATATAAATGGCATAGTAAGGGCAGCATATGCATTCTTATCAAATGTAAGGGTAGCCTTCAGGCACATGGACAAGGAAATGTTCAGAAATATTTATGTAACATATGTGAGGTAAAAACTCGAATATGCAGCCCCCTTTTGGAATCCGCACTTGAAAAAGCACATAGCTAAGATTGAAAAAGTTCAAAGACATGCCACGAAACTGGTGCCAGAAATACGCAATCTCAGTTATGATGAGAGGCTGAGGGAATTAGACTTACCATCACTCGAAGCTAGAAGATTGAGGGGGGGGATATGGTGACAGTCTTTAAATTCCTTCATGGTTATGATAGAGTGGATAGGGATCGATATTTTGATATGACAGGCTCTAGAACTAAAGGTCATAGTTTGAAGCTTCGTAAGAAAACTTCTTTGCAGGATGTAAGGAAATACTTTTTCAGTGTAAGAGTAGTTGATAATTGGAATTCGCTAAGCGAGGAGGTAGTTAATGCTATCTCAATCAATAGTTTTAAGGACAGGTATGATAAGTATCACTAAGTACAAAATGGAACCGATGAGGAGACGGGAAGATACGAGCTTTGGGCTCTTTCCCATAAACACAATTAGGAAATTACATACATACATACATACATACATATATATATATATATATATATATATATATATATATATATATATATATATATATATATATATATATATATATATATATAATTAGAGAGAGAGAGAGAGAGAGAGAGAGAGAGAGAGAGAGAGAGAGAGAGAGAGAGAGAGAGAGTAAAATAATAACATACCTCTGGGTAAGAAACCGCATAAACGCGAGCGACAGCGGGCCATTTCTTCGTTATTTCCCAAATAGAATTTATTCCTTCGCAACCTTATTAACGTATAGCGTACGAAACTAGTTACTGCCAGTCCGCTAAGAGATAGTGGACGCTCGCAGGCGTTCACAGATGGGAACCCTTACCCCCCCCCCCCTCCAGGGATCTTTTATTTTTCCCGTTCCTCCACTCTCTCGAGTCGAAACAACCAAATGGAGAAATTAAATCGGATTCAGTAAAGAAAGGTGTTCCACCTGTCACAACGGAAGGTGAAAGTGAGAGGAAAACAGTGTTATGGTATAACACTTTCATCGTGTTTCCGTAAACACATTAATCTAGTCGTATACAATATGACATCATATTAAGAACAGCCTGGTATTGAGAGAGAGAGAGAGAGAGAGAGAGAGAGAGAGAGAGAGAGAGAGAGAGAGAGAGAGAGAGAGAGAGAGAGACGTTCTATCTAAATTACAAATTAATTTACTTGTAATTAAAAAAAAAAAAAAAAACTTCCTGAATCGAGGGTCAATGGTATCACCGTATTCACCAGATTCTATAAGTAAGTAGTGAGTAAGGATAGGAGACAAGTATCCTCTCCCACTCTCCAAGCATTCATTTTTTTTTTCAATGCATGCAGCAGAGGAGAAAGTTTACTGAAACAGGAAGAATCTCACTCTTATTTACTACCATGAACAATGAGTCCCATCCTACTAGTTTCTGGAGAAAACATCATGTATGCAAATATAAACTAAAATGTACTTGCATATCTTAGTCAGGAATAGATGGACTTGGTAGAGTTGGACGATATATTCATCAAGCACAAAATAGAAACCATAAGTATTTTAATGCAACTTCATAAATTTGTCTTATCTAAAGTTCTAAACATTTTCCAACGTGTGTTTATACTAAAATTATTTCCTTTTTTCAGTATTTGATCACACTCATCCTGGTCATAGCATCTGAAGTTGGTGGTATCATTGCTTTGAATATCCTACAGATGAGGGTAAGAAGCATGTTTATCATGCAAAGCTCACCGAGTATTGCATGGTTAATTGGAAAATACCTACAGCACACAAGAAAATATTTCATTACCTGATTTATGAGAAGTTTCTATACTGTCAGAAGCATTGAAAACAAGCATTCAGACCATTTATTAGGTCCTCTAATTGGTAGATATACAGAGTAAAGTTTGAAAAAGAAAAGTTTATGAATGTAATGATTCAAATTGCATGTGCATATTATAGAAACTAATAGATCAAGCGAGACGGTCTACTTTAATGAAATTTCCTATATATCTCTAGATGGACGATATTCTACTGAATGGCTGGGCAGAAGTCAACCAAGGTACCAGGAATATAGTGCAAAATGCTGTAAGTTCTTCTCCTTTATCATATACAAAATCAATAAACCAATATTGCACATTAACTATCCATTTTATAATACAGGCAAACTTCATTTGTTTTAAATATGAACTATATTAAGTAAGAAAATAAGATATTAAAAACTAAACCTCCTGTAAAAAGATCTTTTTTTTTCTATCTGAGCAATGTGTGTTCACTATATTCTCAATACATTCTATTTGAAAATGAACACAAAAATAGACCTGGATCCAACTTTGTTGCAGTTTGGTTGTTGTGGTTTCTATGGACCAAAGGAATTTGCATACACAAACTACCCCATGAGCAACTCTTGCTACGATACGGTAAAGGACGCTGATTTGAATTCCCTCACTGATGCTCAACAACTAAAACAGGTACTGGATATGATTATTATTACTACTGTCTTTGATAATTTTGGGAAGTTAATGTCTTATAATTTATAAAGGAAATGTTTTGTAATTTTATAGGAAGGAATGATCTCTCTAAACTCTCTAAAAGCTGATAATAAAACCAGATTATTAGTCTTGCTTCTGGGTTTTATCTTTATGTATATATATATATATATATATATATATATATATATATATATATATATATATATATATATATATATATATATATATATATATATATATATATATATATATATATATATATATATATACACACATACATATGCACATAGTAAAGGCAGCATATGCTTTCTTTGCAAATGTAAGGGTAGCCTTCAGGCACATGGACAAGGAAATGTGCAGAAATATTTATGAAACTTATGTGAGGCCAAAGCTTGAATATGCAGCCCCCATATGGAGTCCACACTTTAAAAATCACGTACTTAAGCTGGAATAAGTTCGAAGACATGCCACGAAACTGGTGCCAGAAATACGCAATCTCAGTTATGAGGAGAGGCTGAGGGAATTAGACTTACCATCACTTGAAGCTGGAAGAATGAGGGGAGGGATATGGTGACGGCTTTTAAATTCCTTCATGAATATGACAGAGTGGATAGGGATCGATATTTTAATATGGCTGGCACTAGAACTAGAGGTAATAGTTTGAAGCTTCATAAGAAAGCTTCTTAGCAGGATGTAAGGAAGTACTTTTTTTAGTATAAGAGTAATTGATAATTGGAATTCGCGAAGCAAAGAGGTAGTTAATGCTAACTCAATCCATAGTTTTAAGGACAAATATGATAAGTATCACTGAATATAAAAGTGGAACCAAGCTGGAGACGGGAATTTACGAGATTGTTCCTCGTATATATAAGTGACCAGCCAGAATCTGTAAGTGCACATTTAAATGTGTTTGCAGATGATTATGAATAAAGTAAAACACGAGAACGGCTGTAGAGAACATCAGGAGGACCTAGATAGTCCGAATGAGTGGTCAGACAGGTAGATAATGAGATTCAATACTTCAAAATAAAAAGTAATGAAAATGGACAAAAATACAACGAGGTCCAAATTTGTGTATTCAATAACAGGAGAGGATCCTCAAGAATCTGAGAACAAACGAAATTTATATACAGTAAATAGTTTAGCATAAGCAGCATATGCTCTCATAGCAATCATTCCTCAGGCATATGGAGAGGGAAAAGTTCAGAAATATCTATCTGCCTTGTGTGAAGCCAAAACATACATATAAAATGCCCTTCTGGAATCCGCATTTGAAAAAAAATATACACAATATATATGTTTGAGAAAGTCCAAGGACATGCTTCGAAGCTGGTGGCCAAGATACGTAATTTCAATTATGAGGAAATGAGGAAGTAGTTAGACTTATCATCACTTGAAGCTAGAGAGAATAGGATGGATATGGTAATGGTTTTTAAATTATTTAATAGCTTTGACATAGTAGATAAGGAGCCAGAAACTCGACCCTCAATTTGACGGATCTCGAATCAACGGACTTTGAATTTACCAGACAAAATCTGGAGCAGAAGTTTTAATATTTGTGAGTTGTGGTACCATTGGATAGTGCCACTGCTTCAAAAGAGAGAGAGACATATGAAAAACACTTTGGACTACCATCAGCTCAGTTTGTCACAATAATAACGTTGATGATGATGTTTGATAATGATGATGTTTGATAGATAGATAGATAGATAGATAGACAGATATATATATATATATATATATATATATATATATATATATATATATATATATATATATATATATATATATATATATATATATATATATATATATATAGTATATGTATATGTATATGTATATGTATATGTATATGTATATGTATATGTATATGTATATGTATATGTATATGTATATGTATATGTATATGTATATGTATATGTATATATATATATATATATATATATATATATATATATATATATATATATATATATATATATATATATATATATATATATATATATATATATATGTATATGTATATATATATATATATATATATAAATATATATATATATATATATATATATATATATATATATATATATATATATATATATATATATATATATATATATATATATATATATATATATATATATATATATATATATATATATATATATATATATATATATATATATATATATATATATATATATATATATATATATTATATATATGAAGTGCTGTATCTCACAATTATAAAAATGATAATGATTATGATAATGATGATGATGCTGATAATAATGATAATAATAATGATAAAGTACCTCATCTATAAGATTACGTTTTCTAAAAATGCTTAGTAAAGAAAACTATACATTAAATTAAGAGTGACTAAATCTCTCTCTATATCTTTTTCTAAAATAAAAATGTTGAATTTGTTATATTTACAAGTGTACATGTATTTTACATTATCACACTGGATGTTGTGCTCCATTAAAGGTATTATTCCTCTTCCTTTCATAATGCAAATTTTGCCACTAAAGACCCCCCCCGCCGGAAACAACGGACAAATGCATTTAACGGACCAAAGCCCCCCCCCCCCGTTAGTCCATGACTTTAAAACTAAAGACCATACCCTGAAGCTCCGTACAAAAAAAAAAAAAAAAAAAAAAAATATATATATATATATATATATATATATATATATATATATATATATATATATATATATATATATATATATATATATATATATATATATATATATATATATATATATATATATATATATATATATATATATATATATATATATATATATATATATATATATATATATATATATATATATATATATATATATATATATAAGATGTAATGTAAGTCAGTGCAATGTACTCTTTCTATTGGGAGACCTACTTCAATTGATCTATAATAATACCTACAGTGACATCTGTGAGTTCAGTAATTTTTTATTATAACAAATGACATACTAATTCACATCTATGCAGCTAGAAAAGACCATTCATTTACTCCCCAAGAATTCACACATACATTAAACATTAAACCAAATAAGTGCAAATAAAACTAATTTTAATATCATTGAAAGATAGCCTCTTAAAATGATAATACTGAAAGCACAATTTATGCATAAAATTATCTTGGATTACATCATGGTTAAAGTTACTTGCATATGCCAGTAGTAGTTAGTAAGCCCATGCTTAGATTTAATCAATTTTAAACTAATTAAGTTTTATATACATCCTTAGTTCCCCAGTCCACCCCTATCATCTGAAATCTCTTTACTTTCTTGCACTTTCAGAATGGCTGTGGTGCACCTTTAAAGTTCTGGCTGAATGATAACAAGGCCATCTGGTGTTCTGGTCTAGCTGCCATTGGAGGACTCCAATTGATGTGCGTTATTTTGTGCATTCACATCATTCATAAGTTGAAGGATAAATCAGGCTACAAGAGAACATCTTCTTCCTCCTCTTCATCCAAGAGAAGACTCCACGATGAAAAAGGAGGATATTCTCTCTGAGCTGCAGAACACAAAGAACTTATTTGGTGACTTCCAGTTTTACTTTCTACTCATATTGGATTCTTGCTATAAAATGTCATTTTTCTCTTATCTTGGACTGTGAATAGCTTCTGGAAGATTATTATTATTTTTCTTTTTTATATTCTAAGTAAAGTTGAAGGATAGGCCTTGTTGTTCTTACACAAATCCCAGCTCTTAAAGGATCCGTTCTATAACCAACCTCTCACTATTGGAAGTGCACTCTTAATCGTATGAGTGCCATTTGGTGGAGTACTCATAAATGTATGGATGTCATGTGGTTGAGTACTCATAAACACAATGTCATTTGATGGAGTACTCATAAATGTATGGATGCCGTATGGTACAGTACTCAGAGGTGCGGATGCCATTTGGTGGCGTAGTCATAAATGTATGGATGCCATTTGATGGTGTGCTTATATATGTAAGGATGCAAATACTGCTTTACTTGGCTTCCAAAATAATTTCCAGAAGTAGGGTAATTCACAGTGCACCATGGGGAATTGAATGCAGAACCACAGTGCTTGGGCCAGGGACAAGTCCATTCAGCTAGAGGGTGTGTGTAGCCTAGTTAGCCAGAAGATTGATTTTTTAAATGGTAGTCACCAGGCTGTTATTTATATTTTTGCATTTGATATGCATATATTTATAACTACAAATTATATTAATGGTCAACTAATTTCCGAGAGCCTAAAATCTTAAATTTAAATTATTTCCGTTAGATGACGAAATGAACATACTGTGTCTAAATACTATATCTTCAGATTATAATAAATCCTACTACTGAACCTGCTATTGATAATATCTCCTAAGCTAATAAGACTTTTTCCCTTCTTCATTTAGCATTGTTGGATTATTTCTTTTTATATATTTTTGTATGAAGGTCTTTTCACCTGTGCCATTTCAGTTGGGAATATCTGGTTTGGTAGCATATTCAGTGATATACATTACTCTCAAAAACTAATAATTAATAGGGTCATCTTGTATCCTTGTTACCATACGTTCACAGTATAAAATATTCATGCATTGTTCCAATGTAAAATCAACTTGGCAATGGTCTTCTGTATCTATGTTGGTAGTGTCCATTTTTTTTTCATATAATTCCAGCTTGGTTATGTTGTTTAGTAGTTAAAATTAAGAATGTTACTGTGAAGGTGCACCATTTTTTAGATCACTTTCATTAAAGAGATCCCTAGTTAAAGTATATCGTGAAACAGAGAACTTGTTGTTGAGATGGTAGAGGACAATCACGAAAATTACACTCACATAATGCTTCGCACTTATATTAATATAGGACATTTGTAAAAGATATTTGTATTTGTGTACGGTAACTCATCCTTAACTATTTCACCTTGCTTACATGGATGGCCATATATCAAAACCCATTTTCGGTTGTAATGCTAAAACCAGAACACTGAATATTACCGCATATTCATTTCAAGAACAATCATAAAACAGATATGTAAATAGATCCCAAATAAACGTAAAATCTATGTACAGCTTTAAGAGCTACAAAAGATATTATGTTTGCCTACTTTCATGTTTGTATGATGAACTAAACATCCCTCAAGCCCAATTAATCGAGCATATTCTCATCTGTATATACCTGTATAATAAAATGTCACAGTGTACATTGTATTCGTAGTATAAGTTGATATATTTGTTGCTGTTTTTGTTACAAATAATTTGTAAATCAGTATTAGTACTGTTAGAATATTGTACTTGCCATGACTATATATTTTTACTGTTTTTATTATATATTTTGCAAAAGAATCCTGTTTACTTTCCTTTCACTATTTTGGCAGAAATACATTTTTTCTTATATTTCAAACATCAAATATGTGGATAATGGAAAAAGAAGAGTGGTCAAGAAGGTGAATAGGTGAAAAGAAAAGAAAATTTGAGAATATACAGTTAAAAGGTTGGTGAATAAACTTAAGTATCAAATGACTTATGTTTTGTAAAGAATGGCAAGAAATCTCAAGCTAAAAGTCTATATATATGCAAATGGCATAAACCATCTTATAAGGGGGTGGCTGAGTCAAAGCAAAGCACCTGAGATATTGTTGGAGGAATACACCAAGAAAGGAATTTCCAGTCCCCTCACTCCACCCCATTTTGTTGATTTTTCTGACACTTAGGTGAATACGGAGGAGGTACGCTTGCTCCTCATCGAGAGATGAGTCACAGGTATCACGGCTTAAGTCCTCATTTGTCAATCAAAGATCCTTACAGCACCACACTGTAAAGACAACTGATGGTGAATGCTTAAAAAAAAAAAAAAAAAAAAAAAAAAAAAAAAAAAAAAAAAAAAAAAAAAAACATCATGGTGCAAGAGAGTGGAGAAAGGAAATGGTACTTTATGTAATTAAATAATCAATACAAAAATGAATATACTTTGGTGACAAATTTAAAAAAATAAAAATATATGAAGCAAAATAAATACTATAATAGTTAATCATTCAGGAAACTGCAGGGCATTAGAAAGGGCCTCCAGCCATAATCCCTCTGCTCCAACATGTCTGTGTCCATCCTCATTTGAATGGGGACTAATTGCAAACATAAAACGGTGCAATTCTTCGAACTGCATTAGGTCCCTGCAATGAGGTAGGACTATATCAACTGTATTCTTACATAATAGTGGCCACCGTGGCCGAGTAGTAATGTTCGCGACTTTGATTCATCAGGTTCGTGGCTTCACAGCCTGCCACAGTCTGAGGTAAGAAAGGACATTCACAAAGAGTTGCAGTCATATTTGCCAAAACCAAAGTCCTTTGCATGAATGCACTGCCCTTGCCCTTAGTAGTAAAGGGGTCCCTTAATGTAAAACCAGTTACAGTATTCTTATGCAAAAGGAGTAGTTTGAGCTCTTAACCTCAAATGTCACAATCCAGCATGAGAAATTTGATCACGAAATTTATGAAGATTGGTGGTAATACTTACAAAATACAAAAAATTCAATCTACAATGTGAAAAGGTCATCCCAATCTTTATCTTTATGTGCTGTTTTATGTGTCACAGTTTGGATCTTGAGAATTAAGGCTGGGTGCCCTTCCTAATGCTTCATGGTAGGAAAAAACTCAGGCTTGCCACTTCGCAATTCGATAGCTCTAACAATTGCACTATTGTGGTCCCCAAATGTTGTTGCTGTTTGATGTGTCACTATAAAGCCCCAGTCAAATAGAGGTAGACACAGACAGACTGAAACTGGGAATTATGGCTGGATGCCCTTCCTACCGCCCAATGGAGGGTTTGAAAATGGGTTTGTCACTTTGCAAGTCAAGGGACCTAAGCCCTCTGCTACCACTGTCCCCCTAGGGCATACCCATCTTATTTATTAAAAAATCCTAACTCACATATGTACTTCAAACATATCTGAAGTCAGATTCCTCCAAAATCTGCAATAATTCTAAGAAATATTTGGAAAAAACATGAACTTAATAAAACATAGGAGACTTAATATAAATGCTGTATTAATATAAGGTTATGGGTTCAATATGTTTCTGTATACATATATACAGAAATAACCTTATCGTCTGTGCAAAAGACCATAATCCACAAATGTAAATTACTTACACTCCTAATATACATGGATAGAACTAAAACCCTATTCAATACAATACCATTAAATAAGCCAGATATATTACCTATTACAGGGTATTACTTGAAGTGCTTACCTGATCTGCAATACTCTACAATGCATATGATTTTGGTATCAAGTTACAACTACATATCTTTATTTTTACATGTAACATACAGCTGCAAAGAAACTTAAGATTAATGGGTGACCTTTTTATTACCAAAAGGGGATACTGTACAAAAAAAAAATATGTATATATTTCAATCAAAAGAACCATCACCATATATACATCACAATTATTAAGTTTTATTATGCATTAGGAAATTCAATGATGTTAGTACAAGATACAATGCATTTCCTACTACTACTTGTGCATATTTACAACCGCTAAGCACAAATTTTGGCATAGCACATCACCTCTAATACGATATATACTGTACTTAATAAGATAAATGAACTTGAATTGATATACTGTATATCCTCAATTCTGACACACATGAGCACAGTATCAGGGTCTGGTACATTTAAGTGCACCTGTTTTGGCCACGGGTGTTTGTGCACTCAACCTATTTTGGCGACAACCCATGTCGCCCATTTGACAACAGACGCTCTAGTGCTAAGAAAATTTGTATATTTTGAAAACCCATCCTAATCTAACTAGCTTTACAAAACAGGTGGTGCCAAAACGGCCGTGCCATAATGTCAGCACCAGTACAGCATCAACCAATGGTCCTATTCCGTAATTATCATTACCAGAGGCCTCTCCTTCAGTATAATGGACTGTTGTCACTATAAAGCTCCTCTAGCTCTAGACATAAAATACCTTTGCAACAGCTAGACAAAGTAGTGGTATTACCATTATCAATTCCCGAGCTACCATGGAAAATTCTGCACCGCTTAGCAGCCATGAAGTCACCAACTATTAGTTACTTCATAAAATAGTGGTGCCTGATTCCGTTGGGGTACTTATGATTATTATTCATATAATACAGTATTAACGTACATTCTTTGTTTAGTTTCTTCAACATTCCTTGGATTAGAATTATGGCAATATTTTGGCCTTTTTTCATAGTTACTTACAGGATTCATGCTTCTAATCTTTTGATATTTTATGTGTCTGACAAATGCCATGTTTGTCATCCCAATCATTGCTTATCTCCCATATTGATATATACTTTGTTTCTACATATTTAGTTTTTACATATCTTACAAAATTTCCCCCACGAAATTTAGCTAGCCCCTGTTAGCTGCTTATATTATAGTATGATATATTTGTGATCTCATGCATAAGGATATATGGAATTTGAAAACTTAAGAATAAAACTTCACAAGAAAGTTGGGGACCTCAGTAACTTAGTGGTTAGAGAGCTCGACTTGGGAAGTAATGCAAGTCATATTAGAGCCTTCCCTGGGCATCAGGAAGGGCATCCAACCTTAATAACCAAGCTCCAGCCTCTCCTGCATACTCCCTATCGAATGGGAATTAATAGTGACACAAAGTGGCAAATAACAACAACTCCACATGGATGTTACTGTTGTTTCTGCTTTATATGCTAACATTAATTACCAAGCATCCATCTCTTTCAACTTCCTCTATTGACAAATGTACCTCTCAATCACACAAAGCACCCAGAGCTCTGTGGTTAGCACTCACATTTTCCAAACTTAGCTTCCTCAATCTCTTCAAAACACGAAAGATGAATATATGCTCAGGCATTGAATTAATAAAAATTTGACAGATTTAAGGAAGATTATGAATAAAGATTTATTAAAGATATTATCAATCTTACCATTTTGCGTTTGCTTTCTAATACCGCCATGCACTGTATCTGCTACCACAAAAATAAATCTTCTCATCCAATGCAATGAGCTCCTTGGTTGATTATTATTTAAGTACATTATTGTTTTATTACTTATACAACTACTACTACTACTACTAACACTACTACAGTTATTATTATTAGTAATATTTAAAGTAAAGTGTACTATTTTTGTTGGTATATAGTACAGTAAAGCATTTTGATATCTACTCAGCACAGTATAGGTACAGTTCACAACCAAAAATACGCACTTAAATGTGACGTTTCCCTAATATTCATCTATTTTGTTCATCTTAACTAAACCACACCTCTCTGTATCCCTACCATGTTTCTATTGACCTTACATACATAAATTCACAGACAGGATAACCTAAGGTCAAAAGAAGCATGGCATCTATCCTACCAGGGATATGTTAACCTTTCATACGGTAAATTCACTGACAGGGTGACCCAAAATCAACAGAAGCATTGCCGCTCTCCTACCAGGTATCTGTTGACCTTACATACAGCAAATTCCCTGACAGAGTGACCTACGGAAGTGTCACAGGCTTTGCCCATGTCACAAGTAAAATAAATTTTCCCAGCCAACACTGAATACAACAACTGACGATACTAAAGGTCAGGCCTCTGGAAAAATATCTACAGATTTATTTGCCAGGGTAGAGATATATCAAATAAAATTCACTTGCAAGCCTATTAGGTACAATTTTTATTCACATACTTATTTATTTCTGATTCTGAACCTTCTTTAGTAACAGCATCACATGTATTTGAGCAGTGCAACATTATTTATAGGCAATCATTTTCCTGATGCCAATTTTAACAGACTAACCACAATTCACTTCTAAACAAGCAAGTATTTCAAGACAATGTAAAAGACAGAATCCGTCTTATTCTAGTCATATTCTGAGAATCCCATGACAAGCACTTAGTAGTTGGACATTTTTAATTACAAGCGATAGACCTCTGAACAGTAACTAAATACTTATGCATTAAAGAGTCCACATCCTTACACAGCTCTAAAAACAACTCTGATGTAAAACGATATTCAGTATTTTCAGCCTTAGCAAATATAAACAGCAGAAATTTTTTTTATCATGACCACATCCTATAGCTGGGAAGCTCCATTGGTTTCAATATCTAAGCTTTATAAAACACAGCTTGACAGACAAGCTGTATATCAAGCTGTCTACATTCAGAGAAAAGGGGCGATGTGAAGTGCCAAAAAGGGCTGTATTACCACACATACCATTATAGTCTCTTCGTTGGCATGATTAAATTTCCCTAAAAGTGGCAACTGAGGAGCCAGAAAGGACTATCACATACATTTCCATTCAAAAGATAACGTCAGCAAAATCTACATACAGGGACGGGAGTATATGCACAGTGCATACGACTTACACTATAAAACTGAAGATGGAATAATATACAAAAATGCAGTCTGACAAGCTATATTTTGCGATATTTTACTGAATCTGGAATTAATTATTAAATTAGTTATTGTAACAGAAGTCTCATAAATAAAAAAATAATTTGAAGTATGAAGCTATTTTACATAAAGTAAATTTAATCAAATCTATAACCATATAGCTTTTGCTACTGGTGTTTAGCGCAAATATTTATGCCTTATGGTTTTCTCTTAACAATAATTGCTCACAGTATTTAAAATCTTTCATTCCATGTACTAAATCAGATCAATATGAGTATGACATAATATTTAAGCACCTAGCCTTACAATATTCTTATATCAGAATAACTAAAGGCAAATAAACTATAAATTGCTTAATACATCCTCCGATAAATCAATAAAAAATGGTCATCAATGCACAGTGCTTCGAAACTAATCTTAAAACATTAACAGTTTTGAAAAATAATGAAAAAACAAGCTTATTTAAAATCTTAAATGCTATTAACATCTCAAGGAATAAATCATTATTACTGGACAGGAATTTATACTTTTAAATCTGAACCTGAGGAATGATGGACATTTCTATGTATTTGAAATAAATAACAGATTTCTATATTGCTATAAATTACCCTGTAAGAAAAAGCCATCCAAAACAAGGACTTATACATACATATACAATTGTCGCAATCCCCCTTGCAAGGGGGAGGCCGAGTCAAAGCACACACATTCATCAGCACCTAATATACCTCTATCACCCCTCTAAGCTCCTTGTGGATTAAGGGTTGCCATAATTCCTTGCCCCACAAACATGTTGGGTCAATCACAAAGTAACTGGGCAAGGACCTCCTGCCGTGAGGCCCGACAGCCAATGCTGGTTTACTTCTACGGCTTCATCACATGGCAACCACCCCCTCATATACAAATAAGACTTATGAAGAATATCTAAACAGATATTTAGCACTATTCTAAAATATTAAAGCTAAAGAATTACACATTTAAA
The DNA here is from genome assembly GCA_037179515.1 of Halocaridina rubra. Taxonomy (NCBI): domain Eukaryota; kingdom Metazoa; phylum Arthropoda; class Malacostraca; order Decapoda; family Atyidae; genus Halocaridina; species Halocaridina rubra. Next base: position 62,054 of record JAXCGZ010019209.1, read on the forward strand.
CAAGATATTTAAAACAGACTAGTAACTCTGTTTCATTGGTTTACCTAAAATTTAAACAAAGATAACAAAATAAAACTCTGATAGTCATGTCCTATCTAAGAGCATTCATTTGTGGTATGTTATGCAAATCTGCCAACACGAATTCAACTACTATTGCAAAGTGACGGCAATAATCAAATCCAGTAAAGATGAGTAACCACCAGAACATTAAATAAATAAGTAACTTGTTTGGTTAGGTTATGTTAGGATACGTATAAAACTAACCCAACTATTTATATTAGGTGAGTCTTCCCAATGAATGTGCATATTACTGTATATGCACTGTTTTCAGTCTCCAAGGTCAACAACATAGCTACAACAAAAAGAGGAAAATGGTGGGGTAAAGCAACTGCGACTGTTGGGCCTATCAGAGGAGTATTTTTGCCCACTTACCCTGCAGATGGCACAAGCAGGGTGGTGAGAGGGAATTACGGAAGCCCTTTATCTCCTAGAAACTTAGAACAGTAATCAAGGAACATCAGTTTCTGGGGAATATGTGTTTTGACTCCATCACCCACTTACAAGGTTAGAATGGCCACTGCATACTTATGCATATAAAATCACTCTTTAAGACTGAGGCAATAAATACATACAACTGCAATTATAATAGAAGGCACACGCAAGAAAATGCAAGGACAAAGTGCTTGGACAAAGAGAGATGAAGTTTTTGTTGATAAACTCACTGGGAAGGAGTTCCTCTTGGGAAGAGGGAATCACAGAAATACACAGACTATTCTTATTCATCTTGAACAATGTATTATACCTTAAACTCTATAAACTCCTTATCCATAACTATTTGTGAGTGTAGTATGTCACACCACAGCGAAGAAATGCGAATTTCTAGTTTGAAATGAACTTATGACTGATCAACGAGCAACTGGGCATCAAATTTTCATGACGCATAGGGGCGATATAATAAAGTATTAGATAACATTACAAGCTTCAAGATAAATGCCATGCTTAGATTATTTAATAATGACGATATAAGATGCTGCAAATGGGTAAAATTATGAAAATATATGAAGGAAAAAATTACTGAAATTAAGTATTCACTACATAGGACCTGACATGGCCTATGATAAAGAAATATCTCCCCTGCAAAAAAGAATACCTATTTCAAAGAGCACTGAAAAAACATACATTCGTTAATAAGAAAACTGTTAAATAATCCTAACTATTTTGTGAGGTAATGTGTAATAGTAATATATTATATCTAACGTTACTACATACAGTACAGTTTTATTACATACTAATAAGCAATGCTAAGTATTTACAGAAGTTTAAATAATATAAAACTCACAACTCGAATAAATATGAGTTTTAAGAAGTATCCATTAAATATAAAAGAATGTTCGCTGTATTACAATACTACAACTATAATATAAGAAAAAACTAAAATACATACAGATATAAAGAGGTGGGAAAGAAAAAACAAAAGAGAAAATCTCGACACAACAAACAAGTGCTACAATATTATTACTTTTATGGAAGAACTGATAATAAATATTAAATATACAAAATATCAATAGTTAGGTAAATAGTACACTACAGTGAATACATACGAGTAATTACTATTTGCAACGCTAAAATAATAAAAAATTTAAGCAATATCTCCATTATTATTAATACCTACTTTAGACCCATGTCATAGTACCAATACAGCATATATTAAACTCTTCCCTGACAATATTTTTTCCAAAAAAACTAGCAATTACAAATGAATTAAGTGAGAAAAAAAATCAAAGGTTATTTCTGATCCATCTCACCATTGCTGTAACCTGGGATAGTACGAACTATTAGCACGAATATACTCATCTCTGCTTTAGGAAAGCTAAGAGAGAGTGGAATGAACGAGATTACAGGGTACTTATTCAAAGCGCAATTTTACATTTCAAAATTTTAACAAGATATTTCGTCCATGACGAAAAATGTCAGCCCGGCAAAAACGAGATATTTTGTCTTCGATGTGGAAGAGGATGATACTGAATTCTCAACATATTGACTTTTTGATACCCTATCCATTACTTATATGATATATCATGCTAATATAAATTAAAATAAGTGACTGGTTTGGGATTTCAATGCCATCCTTTAGATTCTGATGTTGTTTGTTCTTTTATGTGTCATTATGACACCTCCCTGTTGCCCTGTGTTGGGTTCGACAGTGGGTCGGTGACTTTTCGAGTCTTTTAGAATAGTGTTTCAAAGCCAAATGTTTACGAAGTATAATTATAATCCAAGTATGAGTTCAGTAGCCTTTATCTGCATGACTTACTGAACAGTCATTTTCGGTATCACATAAAAGCTCTTGCTTGGAAAACTCTGAGACTCTGAGTTGTTTTGCTATGACAATGTTGAAGACATACTTTCTACCTAGAAATTTGCATTCAAGTAAAGGACTTAAGGAATTAACAAGAAGTGCTAAAAAAATATACCTAATACACTGAACTTATAACAGATACACTGCATTAGCTAAATATACAGATCAACTTCTTTTGAAAGCCAACTATTGTACATACTTTGAAAGACACACAAAGATTTTGTTACTCTTTAGTTTCTAATGCATACTTTCCATCCCTAACACAGACGAATGACCCTTAATCGCTTTTAGGTTTCTCCTTCTCTTTCTCATCACATGATGGTGCATCTCCTTTGGCTACACTGCCTTTACTTAGACACGTAGAAAGGAAATTATAGATGGAGTTACTGTATTCCTCAGGATGATGTCTAAGAGAGAGAAATATCAAATCAGTTGCCATATCAATATGATACAAACAAACTAGAATACCTCCTGTGTGTTCCCCTGCGTGTCGTAAAAGTCAACTTAATGGGGCAGTGCAAGAAAACTGATTAGGGAAGCCCCATCTCAACCTTTGCATTTTCCTCCCACAAAAAGTAAAGTTTTTGCTTTGATTCACCCAAACCCTTATAAGGAGGGTTATGGCTTTTGTATATAGACTGAAATATACTGTAGTATCTACTACCTTCCTATATTTTGCTATTTTTCTAACACGTGTTTAAAATCCCAAGTCACCTAATAAAGTAGCCACATCATTAACAGTATAAGTATGTCAGCAGTGTTCAACATATCCAGCCCAGCTTTATCCCTCCATTACATGCTTTGGTGCATAATAAATTGGAAGAGGCCGAGAAAGGAAATATTATTCTATTTTTATACTGGAGATACTACAAATACTGGGGGTCCTCGGTTTATAATGTCCTAAAGTTACGTTGTTTCAGGGGTACAACACATCTCCCAGAAATTATTTTGCTTTTCTTTTTTTTTTTGATAAATTTTGGCCTGTATTATGTCTCCCGAGTGTGAAGCAGATTCTTCTGATGGCAAGAAAAGGAAAGCCATCACAATGGAAGCTAAATTAGAGATAGTAAAATGGATGGAATAGGGTGAAACTTATCTACAGCATTAGAATAGGTGCTTATTTAGGTATGTTGCGACTTATGCTGAAATTCGATATATATATATATATATATATATATACATATATATATATATATATATATATATATATATATATATATATATATATATATATATATATATATATATATATATATATATATATATATATATATATATATATATAATTACCTAATTGAGCTTACGGAAAAGAGCCCCAAGCTCGTAACTTCCCGTCTCCTGATCAGTTTTATTTTGTACTTAGAGATACTTATCATACTTATCCTAAAAACTATGGAATGAGTTAGCATTAACTACCTCCTCGCTTAGCAAATTCAAACTATCAACTACTCTTATACTAAAAAAGTATTTCCTTACATCCAGCAAAGAAGTTTTCTTACGAAGCTTCAAACTATGACCTCTAGTTTTAGTTCCAGCCATATCAAAATATCGATCCCTATCCACTCTGTCATAACCAAGAAGGAATTTACAAACTGCAACTATATCCCCCCTCAATCTTCTAGCTTCGAGTGATGGTAAGTCTAATTCCCTCAGCCTCTCATCATAACTGGCACCAGTTTCGTGCCAAGTTTTTGAGCTTTTTCCAGCTTAACACTGCTTTTTCAAGTGCGGATTTCAAAAGGGGGCTGCATGTTTATGCTTTGGCCTCACATAGGTTACATAAATACTTCTGAACATTTCCTTGTCCAAGTGCCTGAAGGCTATCCTCACATTTGCTAAGAAAGCATATGCTGCCTTTACTATGCCATTTATATGCATTTCTGGAGACAAATAGGCCAGTATGTTTACTCCTAGATTTTTCTCATTCTCTGTCTCTTGAAGTTCTCCTCCTTAGCAATCATAAGTCCTAGGTTCGAGTCCCGGTCGGGGTAAAAAATGATTCATGTTTTCACATATGTAATGTGCTTATTTGTATTTCATGGCCCGAATGAGATTGGGAATTGAATTAAATGCTAAAATGAAGCCACGAGTGAGGTTGGGGAATCTGTAATATGAACATAGTGGCATTCAGTTAGAATGCGTTCATTCCTAAGTATAGCAGATATAAGCTATAAGGTTGGATTCCTTTTAACCTTCTGTGGTGTAGTGGTAGCGCCTTGACTTAGCAATCATAAGTCCTAGGTTCGAGTCCTGGTCGGGGTAAAAAATTATTCATTTTTTCACATATGTAATGTGCTTATTTGTATTTTATGGCCCGAATGAGATTGGGAATTGAATTAAATGCTAAAATGAAGCCACGAGTGAGGTTAGGGAATCTGTAATATGAATATAGTGGCATTCAGTTAGAATGCATTCATTCCTAAGTATAGCAGATATAAGCTATAAGGTTGGATTCCTTTTAACCTTCTGTGGTGTAGTGGTAGTGCCTTGACTTAGCAATCATAAGTCCTAGGTTCGAGTCCCGGTCGGGGTAAAAAATGATTCATGTTTTCACATATGTAATGTGCTTATTTGTATTTCATGGCCCGAATGAGATTGGGAATTGAATTAAATGCTAAAATGAAGCCACGAGTGAGGTTGGGGAATCTGTAATATGAACATAGTGGCATTCAGTTAGAATGCGTTCATTCCTAAGTATAGCAGATATAAGCTATAAGGTTGGATTCCTTTTAACCTTCTGTGGTGTAGTGGTAGCGCCTTGACCTAGCAATCATAAGTCCTAGGTTCGAGTCCCGGTCGGGGTAAAAAAAATGATTCATGTTTTCACATATGTAATGTGCTTATTTGTGTGTATATATATATATATATATATATATATATATATATATATATATATATATATATATATATATATATATATATATATATATATATATATATATACATATATACATATATACATATATACATATATACATATATATATATATATATATATATATATATATATATATATATATATATATATATATATATATATATATATATATATATATATATATATATATATATATATATATATATATATATATATATATATATATATATATATATATATATATATATATATATATATATATATATATATATATCTTAACTTTCTATATTAGAGCAGTGCACAATGAAAGATAAAAAATATATAAAATATAGAGAATTCAAAATATTAGTGATCACTGTACCTGAAATGCTGCACATGTGGTGAATCATCCCAACATCTTTTCATGACTGGGACACCCAGTTTCTGTCTCTCTGTAATGAAGAACTCAACATCATCAGCGGCAATGAGCTTATCAGCTTTCGAGTACAAAAACAGCTGTGGGCATCTCAGACGTTCCTGGAAAGCGAAATAATTTAAAGATTATTTAAACCTAAAATGCCGAGTTTTTTCATATATAAACTGCCTTTTCTCTCAAGGATCAGCAGGGGAGGAAAAACCAATGGGACAGTTCTGCACGATATATAAGTATATTTTTACAGCCACACTGCACGTACAGAGAGAAATAATTAAGAGAAATTAGCAGAGCAGAGATATGGGATATAATATCCTGAATGAATTTACTTGTCAATTAAAAATTCCAACAAGGCTAAGAGTGCCAATGAATTATGAAGGTACATATAGAGAATAGGAATTTTCTCCGCTTTTCATACAAGAAGTTTGTTGGGTTACCACAAGTGTAACCTAAACCAGAAGTAATAAGGTTACAAACTACCATATCCATACTGCTCTCTACTATCAGTTGTTTTTCTAATGTGAAAAAGAAAAGGGATGAATTCCATCACTTTAATAACATATAAGTTTTAGCTCATTTTTACAGCATGAATTGTGCCAGAAGATGAGGGCCTTTCATTTATTTGCTTCATATGTAGAGGATGTTGTTTGCTGTTTTAAGCTATTATTAATCCCCAGTCAAGTGAGGGTGGACACAGACAGGCTGCATTAAGGCTGAATTCCCTTTCTAACAGCAGATGTGGGCACCATCTACAGTCTGTCACTTTCAAATTCAGGTCTGTAACCACTGCGCTACTGCAGTCCCCATATGACACATATAGGATACTTAGGCAATATTCATTCTCACCATCCCCAGAAAAATTGCTTTAGTTGCCTCCTACAAAACTAGAATTCTTTCTTTTGCTTTTAGTAGCTCTCAAAACACGTAGGGAATATGAGGCTGGAGTTCTCTCTCCCAGTCCACGTGATATAATATGAAATAAAATCACTATAATATGTCATAATAAACTAGTCAGTTCCTCAGCGATGATTGCAGATGTAAAAAAACTGGGGACCATATAAACTGAATAGAATACTCTACTCAGAAGTTGACAGATCTGTGATCGAGCTCACTGTAGGGTGTTAGAAAGGGCATACATATTTATTTCCCTAGCTATATTTATTCTGTGTCCAACCCCACAAGAAGCACTTTATAGTGACACACAAATGTACGTTAACCATACGCAAAAAAATTTTTGAACTTACTTCCACAAGACTCCAAGGAGGATATTTTGGGAGTTTGCCTGAAATAATTGTCCATAGCACAGACAATACTCCCCAACTCATGAGGTAGATCATCATCCCCAAAGATGCGCAGAGTTTCATCCAAATAGAACCGGCTGTAATTTCATAAATGGCCCTTGTTCCTAGAATAAATAACTTAATTAGAAAAAATACATATAAAACTTACATAAAGATGTACTGTATTTGAAATTCTGTAGGAGAGAGTAACTTAAAGGTGATTGCTTGCTGTTGCGTGTCACTATTAATCCCCATTACACAGCATGGACAGAGATAAGTTGGAGCATGGGAATTACAGCTGCATGCCTTTCTTGACGTCACATGCAGGATCAATTGCGGGTCTTTCGTTTCCCAAGTTGAGAGCTCTAACTGCTGCATTACTGTGGATCATAGATAAGTTATCATGCAAAACAAGTATTAAGAACAAATAATAGAAAAAGCTACACTGACAAAAAATTTTGTACAATGATATGGAAAACAAGCAATTCCGTGTAAATTATCATTTAAGAGATTTGGCATAAAGATTTTAGGTTTTCCAAGATTAACATCTAAAATGATAATCGCAGATACATAACATATATTAAGCACTGACAGAACACATATTGGTACCATTCTAAATATAAATAATAACATAAGCACGACTAGTAAAGTGGTAACGCGCTGGCTTCGCATTCACGAGGTCGGAAGAACGGCTTCCGTCCAAGGCCGAGAAGTTAAGCTGTTTACTGGAGGGTTACTGCTGTGGCTGACGTTCTGAGGAGCATCTTAGATGGATTTGGAACTAAAACCTGGCAACCTTTACCTTGACCTTTACTTATAAGTGTACTCCTAGATTTGTAACAGAATACCCACTGTATAATGGAAATAAAGATTTCTTATTATTATTATTATTACTATATACTGATAATTATGTACAACATGTCTAAGTATATACTGTATATGACTTTTAAAGGGAAATCTATATCTGAATACCTACTTTAAAAGGTGAAATCTACCAGTAACATGATACATAGCCAGAGTAGACACCTCTATTAGATGGAGAGCTATCAAATATTACTCCTCAGATGTCATAGCTCTGTGATATAACTGTCTATCATAAACAGTAGTTATAAAATTATTATATATACCTTATCTCGTACACTTTGCATGATAAATACATATTTTAAACAAAAATACAGTTGAATACATTGTAACTCGATGTTTTGCAAAGAACAGCAACTCAGCATATCATTCATATATATTTAAATGGTGAAAAAATTGATGGCTAAGTGTCTGCATCCTGCACGTACGGAAGAAGAAGAAAGAGACCACAGAGTGTGCATAGTACACCCGATGACAAAGAGATATCTCAGCACTGTATTGGTTTCCATCTATTCCCATACATATATCATTCATATATAACGTATAAAAACCATTCTTTTTGAGCTACATTTATCTTTATAGTCTTTATTTCTTTAATACATCTTGCAATAAATTACAATACACCCATCACTATTCCTATTGGAAAAAATAATAATTGTTCTCTGACGCTACTCAATGGTATAATTTACATTAAAAGATAAAAGAAATCTTGTAAAAAAGAGTAACTTCATACCCAACATAAAGTTGTTAAATAACCTCCTAACTTACTAGGTTAGGTTAAGTTTGATTAGGTTAGATGACCTGCCTTGTAAATTTGAATAATCCAAAAGCACCCTCGGGATACTTCTCTTCACAAGATCTGATAAAAGTTAAACGTAACTTGCTACTTTACCAGAGTAAACTCTCCTAGGTGCTGGTGTGCTATCAAATATCAATCCTTTGATATCAATCACAGGGGCATCAGTTTCCTCCAAAGCTTGGGTGATGTAGTAGTATAAGGTTGATCCATTATTACTGAGCACATGGAAGAATACAGGATGAGCATCCAAGCTCATATCTTTGAGTAATGCCAACAACTTTCGTGCTATCGGCATCAGCTTTACCCTTGGTCTGATAAATAAGTACGACAAGGGAGAAGTATATCTGATAGTGATGCATCTGGGAAAATAAAAATCTGGATTGTACGGCTTGCGTGTTTAAAATACATTTCAAATATAGATAGTAATTCTATAAATATAAAAAATGATACACTAAATTTTAACATACAAGGCTTGTTGCTACTATACATATTCTTTTCCCTGAAATTGATCAGAAATATGCATAGTAGCTATATGAAATGTGTCTGCACTACATAATATAGTTGACTATATATTTCCTACAACTTAAGAACTCTTTCGTAATACCGACATTTATATATACTGTACAGGTATTCTCGTATGTATTAGTTCAATCCTGTTTTTATACTGAGAGCAATTAAATTAAAATGAACCCAAATACCCATTTCCCTTAAACATACAAATGTAAAGGTACACACCCTCTCTGATTATAAATACTACAATACTTGGCAAGATGTTGATCTTTTGCTCCTAACCAGCCTAGAAGAAAGACTACTGGCTCCTTCTCGCCATTGGCACCATTTATAAAGACAAAATCTTCCTCTTCATCTCTGAAACAAGTATAAAATGTAAATAAATTACTGATAATCTTCTTTATGATTCAACTCTCAATCTGCAATAAGAGCAGGGTGGTGATAACCATAATAAATGAAACAGGGAAATCAGAAGTCAGTTTACTATATCAATTCTCACTTGTCTCACATACATTTTGAAAAAAAAAAATAAATAAATAATAATCTGCTGAGAAATGCTGTCAGCTCTCCTGCTCCCCTATCGTATTTTAGACATTTCCTATGACAAAGAGGGAATACAAAACTATAATTCTTCATACCTTAACTCATGTGGTAATAAATAAGTAATATAAGCGGGACATATGTCAAACACTGCTGACTTAAAAGGGACTAAAGTAAATTGAATTGTGTAAAGATGATTTTTTTGGAAGAGTGCTTATAGTAAATATATATATACAGCACAGGTTTCCAAGACAAAGTGAGAAGAATGACAAGTTCTCACTTACAAGAACAAGAGGTATATCTATAGCTTAGTATAAAGACTGTTTTGAAAAAATTTCTAACATGCATGTTGGCCATTTACAAAGATAGCTATTAATATACACACTAGAAACCTACATCATATGGAAGGTATCAGTGGATATCACAACCAATATTTAAAGTTCGCTAAATATTGCATGGATGCGTATCTTGATATTACTCACAGAATCTTATAAGCAATGCATAACCCTGCTGAATTTAGAAGTGTGGCTACAGCTTTGATAAAATAGGTGACATGGTGAGGATTTAAGAAATATACTTTCAGCCTCCTCTCCACCTCTTTCCAATTGTTTCCAGGAAATAAAATAGAAGGATGAAAAGACTGGCAGTGAACCAGTACTCCTACTATCTCTTGTAGTTACTTTATACAGCATGCAAAAGAATAAAAGTGAAAATATTTTTCTCCTCCATCAGTCGCTTATGCCTCCTACCTATGCAAGATATTGTTAACCAAAGCAATTAGTGATGAAACTTATTTGAAAGTGTATATCTGCATTTGAAATGTTTCTTTCTCTAAAATTTAATCAACAACTAAATCCTGCATTTGGAGGATCACACAGAATTTTTGAAATGGAAATCTTGCATATCTTAAAAAGTCACATGCAGGTGTACCCTTCTCAGTGACAGTAATAAAATGAGGATCCACCAATAAGCTATCCTCCATTGCCTATATTAATCAGTAAAGTTGACCTAAGCTAAACAAACCTATTAGGTGCAAGTACCAAGACACTGGCAGTAGGTAATCCCCAGTGACGATGATTAAAACAGTCTATAAAAGATATTAGCTTGTACTTCACTGCATTTTACACTTCAAGCATACAGACACCATCCAAGATTACTTGAGGTATTGATGCAAAACTTACCAAAATATGTATCTTTTCAGGCACAAGCAAAGAATTACCTGCCCAAAAACCAAAGTAATTGGAACATATGTATTTCAATTTTATCATCACGTAATTTCATCTAAACAACTGAATACAGGTTGTGTATCAACTACAGGACAACAAATAATTTAGTTTTTATATTGCAATAACACGCATCTCAGTATTATAAACATGATAATAGCAAGGTTTCCTGTAGTACTTAAAAAAAAAAAAAAAAAAAAGGACTGTTAGTCTGGTACCTATAAGTCTTGGGGAGGGGGAGAGTAAGGTATCATGGCAATAATAATAATCTAAAGAACAGCATAAGGCAACAGATTTTTCCTATAGATCATCTACAATTGCTGGAAAATTGGAAGTGTGTGGGAGGGAAATCAAATACGAAGAATCAAGCACTCTGAATGTAAAGAAAGATATTTAAACTAAAGTAATACACTTAAAAAACCATAACGATAACCACTTTGATAACCTAACAACATAGTAGTCTTAAAATTAGCTAAGTTCACTATCTCACGCTCAATGTCTAAAATGGAAACAAAACCTGAAAAAAGAAAAATGTGAAACAACTAAACGATAATAATATCAATTAAGAACTCTTTTTTATTACACACTAAAATCTAGGTTAAGATTTTATGCACCCTTTCCATTCATTTTATGCACCCGAGATATCACTGTTACCACCACTTCCTGAAAGTGCCATTTACCCTATTATGGTGTGTAAGGCTTCAAGCTTGAGTTAGGTCAATTGATTTAGAATAGGTTAGTTTGGTAAGGTTAATTGTATTAGGTTATCTAAAGTACCCATCGCCGCCCACCAATGTCGGCCCTAACACAATAAATAGTATTTTAGGAAGAAAACAAATATCAGGTTAATTCAAACCACATTGTAATCTATCAGAAAAAGAAATAACCACAATCAACATCATAGGGAAAATATTAATGGATATCACAATCTAACCAAATATCACAAGTTGATGACACTTTTTGCTCAATGAGGATGTTAATGTAAGCATTCACAGGAAAAAGTTAGTGTCAAAATGGGTAAAGGTTCAGTATAACTCGGGTGCCTTAATTCTACCCTCCTCAATAAGGTAAAGTTACTTCACATTGGCATATTTGTATAGAGCATCGGGGGGTTGGACTTTTTCACCAGCTAGGAGGTTGGGTTAGGTTAGGTAAAGCACGGGCTTATGGGGTCAGTATAGATTTCATTAAATGCTTTAATTCTGCGTCAAGAAGGCCGTGTATAGCATGGGCTTGGGGGATCAGTAAAGATTTCGTTAAATACCTTACAGTGTTACGTGAGTTAGGGATTTATCCAGGTTTGACTCGGGATTATTTTCCGACATGCCGTGCTTTACACGGCCTTCATGACCCGGAATTATGACATTTAACTAATTCTATATTGACCCCCTAAGCCCGTGCTTTCCCTAACCTAACCAAACTTAACCTTCTAACTGGGGGAAAAGTCCAACCCTCCGATAGTTAATACATATATGCCAATGCGAAGTAACTTTACCTTATTGAGGAGGGTAGAATTAAAGCGCCGGAGTTATAGCGGACCTTTACCTCAAAATATATTAAACGTTATACTCTTATTATTCATAGCTTAAACAAATACGCACTTGGTTACATTCCCTAAGGTTTCTCTTGGAGTAGGTGTTGGGAAAGTTATGTAATATTCCAAATCGTCTTCCATCGTGACTGATGATCTAAATTATTTGTCACACGTTACAGACTTCAGCTAACAACCGGCAGAGAAACAATAAGGCCAACAAAACTATCTCTGGAAATCGAACTGTAAGATGACGTGATGTCCTCTATTTCTGCTTTTGCTTCTCGTTTACCAGTCTTTCGAAGTTTATAACAATTTGCTCAGCACTAACTTCAAGTGTAATATAAAATCCGGAGCCAGTGTAATTATATCATATCAGCTAATTGTTTTAATCGACGTAGATAACCATGAAACTGGTATGTACCGGGGACAAGGTCACACCATAGCAACTATGAAATCGTCTGTTTGTTTACATTTTTGGTATGTAGCAGACGACACATGAGCAACGCTTTGCGAATCACTAAGTTGTGCATTTTTTGGTTCTTTTCAGCACATGAGTATTCCTATGCGCATCACCAAGTATATAGATTTTTCGTACATTTTTTTTTATTGAGTTCTATTTCATTTATCGCTTACTCGCATTATTACTGTTATCTACTAAGAAGAACAGAGATATACTTTAATTTCGTGACATGCATAATCAGATTAGCGCAACCAACTGGTTTGAGTGTAAAATTAGCGTTTTCGCGCAGTATAACGTCCATATCTGTTAACAAAAAGGAAACAGAATTAGATACTGTATTTGCTCGTTTCATTTTGCTTTCGCATGACTTTTGTTTCGTCTTCATCATATGGTAAGTCACCACTGAAAATATCCTTACACAGTGTAGGTTCCCCATTATCAATATTTACTCTCTCTCTCTCTCTCTCTCTCTCTCCTCTCTCTCTCTCTCTCTCTCTCTCTCTCTCTCCTCCTCTCTCTCTCTCTCTCTCTCTCTCTATCTATATATATATATATAATATATATATATATATATATATATATATATATATATATATATATATAATATATATATATATATATATATATATATATATATATATATATATATATATATATATATATATATATATATATATATATATATATATATATATATATATATATATATATATATATATATATATATATATATATATATATATATATATATTATATATATATATATAAACAACGCTCTAAAGATGACGAAATGTTTTGTAATGATTAAGAGAATACAATATAGGAATAATTAATCTCAAGGAGAAATGGTTCAGTAATTCATAATCGAGTGATAAGGAGAGACAAAAGGTAGAAAATGTATGGATGGGTAACTGTTGAGAAGCTTGGCAGAATTATGAAAGATATAAAATTAACTGAGTACCTATTTTATGAGAAAAGAGGCTGAGAGGGACATCACCTAAGTAGCTATAAAACACCTGCCTGTTCCATAGCGCTATCAGAGGAAAATGAGAGGTCAGAGAACATTTTATAAAGTTGGAAAGAATAGATGAATGTATCCCTGATACAGGTGAAGTGATCTCTGAAGAAATAAGTGAGGCGTGTCAGTCAGTACTTACAGTAGAGAATGCTCCAGCACCCCCACTATTGTGGAGGGGAGTATTAGAGAACAGTGTTTCTCAACTATAAAAGTAAATACAACACTGATGTAGAGTATATAGATACAACTTAAAACCGTGGGACCTGCTAGTATTTCCAAATATACAACATCTTTTGCAGCACCTTTCAACATATTCAAAAAGTCATTAACACTTGGAGGTCAAGACGCTGGAAACAAAGGACACATTGTAAATATCTATAAAATAAGGGATGGGAAACATTGCTCTTATGTACTGAGATGATCCATTTCCATTAACTTGTAAATTTTTCACATTTTACCATTGAAACAACATGGTTTCAGAGTCAAGTTACTTCTACGTTTCCAAACTTGAAAGAGTTATATTATGAACTAAACATTATATTACAAGAATGAGAGAACTGGGTAAATTACAGGCTCCTAGATTTTTAGAGGGTTTTTGATATATGAACGTGAGAGTCATGAGCTGTCTGCTATTTATGTCAAAAAACAGATGGTTTTGTCTGAAAATTGAAATCCTTATTTAGATGGGAAAGAGCAAGTGGACAGAGTAAGATATGCAATGTCAGATTGGAAAGAAGTTAGCAGTGATGCACCACAGGATCAAACCTGTTTCTTGTTAATGAAAATGATGTACCAGAGGCTGTAAATGAATATCTGAATATGTTTGCAGATTTAAAATAAAAATAAAAAAAAATCACTTGCACTTAAATAAAACATATCAAGAAGCTTGAGAAAGTTTAAGGACCTTCTACATCGAAGCTCATGTCAAAAATGAAAATCTCAGTTATTAGGAGAGGCTGAAAATGTTAGATTTACCACCACTTTGAAGCCAAATGAACATGGACAATATGACAACGGCATTTAATTTTTCTACAAAATCTGAAAGGTGATAGTATAAATGTTTGATATGGGTGGCTCTAGAATTAGGGGCCACAGTCTAAAGATTCTTAGAAAACTTCTCAGCAGGGTACAAATATGTAATTGTAAGTGGAAGAATAATTCCCAACTGGAATTGTAAATAAGTCTATCAAGTTTTAAGGAAATGTATGATGAATGTCAGTGAATAAAAAAGAATTCGACAAGTAGACGGGAAGCTATGAACACAACGCTCTCTCTCTCTCTCTCTCTCTCTCTCTCTCTCTCTCTCTCTCTCTCTCTCTCTCTCTCTCTCTCTCTCTCTCTCTCTCTCATTATATATATATATATATCTCTCTCTCTCTATATATATATATATATATATATATATATATATATATATATATATATATATATATATATATATATATATATATATATGATTACACATAAGACAGCGCACACACACTCACACAAGAGACTTATTGAGTGAAAACCAGTTAGGTAATATATAATTATATAATTACACATACAAGTACACACACACACAGATAGATAGATAGATAGATAGATAGATAGATAGATAGATCGATAGATAGATAGATAGATAGAGAGAGAGAGAGAGAGAGAGAGAGAGAGAGAGAGAGAGAGAGAGAGAGAGAGAGAGAGAGAGAGAGAGAGAGAGAGAGAGAGAGAGAGAGAGAAACTACTGAAGGTTACATGGAGGACTAAGAATTGTATAATTTTCCAATTTACCAACTCCCTGTTTCCTCTCCACACAATTGTTCAGAAGAAACAATAGTAATGACAACAACATATATATATATATATATCTATATATATATATATATATATATATATATATATATATATATATATATATATATATATATATATATATTCCTCAGAAATAAAGGTGTAACTCTCGAAATGATTGATATTTATATTTTTGTAATCTATTTCTAGTAAAAAGTGAAGTCTACGATTTAACATTTTCTAGAGTGAGAAATGCAATCATAATGTCAACTAACTTGGCATCTGATGCCATGATATTTGACTCTCAGATTAGGTTTATAACAAATGGTGATTAAAGCTGTCAAGTTCACTTCACGCAAAAGATTAGTTGGCCACCTCTATTACCCGAGTTCTCTCTCTCTCTCTCTCTCTCTCTCTCTCTCTCTCTCTCTCTCTCTCTCTCTCTCTCTCTCTCTCTCTCTCTCTCTCTCTCTCTCTCTCTCTCTCTCTCTCTCTCTACTTTGTTTTAATTACATGTCTTGTACCTACGCAGTATTTCATCCTCTCTCTCTCTCTCTCTCTCTCCTCTCTCTCTCTCTCTCTCTCTCTCTCTCTCTCTCTCTCTCTCTCTCTCTCTCTCTCTCCTCTCTCTCTCTCTCTCTCATCCACGAATTAATTCCCTCCAAAATCCAGTCTTGCATTCAATGCGAGCAGACACAGTCATACACACACGTATATACACACAAGTACGCACACACACACACACACACACACACAATCTTCCTTGTTTTCACCCCTAATATTCTCTTTCAAAGATAAACATGACTCTTAATTCCACGGTCGATCCTCTCTCTCTCTCTCTCTCTCTCTCTCTCTCTCTCTCTCTCTCTCTCTCTCTCTCTCTCTCTCTCTCTCTCTCTCTCTCTCTCTCTCTCTCTCTCTCTCGTGTACTCTCTTTTCCTCCCATATAAGAGGACAAACGCAAGCACCCCTTTAAAGCTTCCAGGGAAGCAACGTGTCTCTTTGATTAAAGCTTCCACATTGCAAGTAAAGAACCATCAGAACCCTATTTGCTAAGGCTCTTGCGATTATTATGAAGGTAAAACTCACTGTAGCCGTAGAAGAATTGTTAGTAGACTAGATTGCTGCCATATTTCTCCAGATACTGGCAAAGCTTCATCTATAATACAGCTTCTAAAGGTGATACCAGTTGAAAGATAATTTTACATGTATAATTTTTGTTTATCACAAGGAAAAATCCTCCAGATTCTGAAGAAATAAAATATATTAAAGAAGAATCAGCCTTTGGCATAAGGACAAAGGCCCGATTTCTTAAACAGTGTAAACCTAGGATATCCATATTGTTAGTTAGCTAGACACACACAAATGGATTTCATAAACGCATCTGGCGCGGTTCTGTGTATGGCTATGGATCCCTTGTGGGATCCTAGCCATACACAGAACCGCGTCAGGTGCGTTTATGAAATCCATTTGTGTGTGTCTAGCTAACTAAAAATATGGTATCCTAGGTTTACACTGTTTAAGAAATCGGGCCAAAATCTCCCAGGTATATGAAAAAGAAATCAAGAAGAATCTCTGTTGTAATGTAAAAGTAAAAATTATTCACAATTATGACAATTTTTATTGCAAATTTGGAGCTGTTAAGCAGAGACACTCGAAATGTCGCTTGAGATGTCTACGCCAACAGTGATCCTATTATTGTTTCCACAACGATTCTCTGCATAATAATACACCCACATCCTAAGCAAAGCTATTCTAACTGATACATAAGTATTTGCTTTAGACCAGTAATTCACAATTTTTTTTTCCTGCCATCCTCCACCTACGCATCTCTAAAATTTTGATGCCCTTCTTTGATATATATATATATATATATGTAAAATAGAAATATACTGCAGAACTTGAATGGAAGCTTCCGTATAAGATTTTGGCCATGTTAATAACTGTAAAACAATATAAAGTTATATTGAAAAGGGCATTGTATGAAGCAAAAGCAGGTAAAGCACCTGGAATGGATGGTGTGAGAGTGATGTTGAAAGTAGGGGGTGTGACTGCATTGGAATGGTTAGTGAGAGTGTTTAATATATGCTTTATGTTGTCATTGGTGCCAGTGGAATGAGTGATTGCCTGTATAGTGCCCCTATACAAAGGCAAGGGAGATATGTATGAATGCAATAATTTTAGGGGTATAAGTTTGTTGAGTGTGGTAGGAAAAGTGTATGGTAGGATACTGGTTAATAGGATTAGGGATAAGACAGAATATGTGATCGCAGAAGTGCAGAGTGGTTTTAGGAGAGGTAGAGGTTGTATAGATCAGGTTTTTATAGTTAGGCAGTTATGTGAAAAATATTTAGCAAAGGGTAAGGATGTGTATTTTGCATTTTTGGATCTGGAGAAAGCATATGATAGAGTTGATAGAGAGGCTATGTGGAATGTTTTGAGATTGTATGGAATTAATGGTAAATTGTTGCATGCAGTGAAGAGTTTGTATGAGGGCAGTAGAGCTTGTGTTAGGGTAGGGAATGAAGTGAGTGAGTGGTTTCCAGTGAGTGTGGGACTGAGACAGGGATGTGTGATGTCACCATGGCTGTTCAATTTGTATATTGATGGAGTTGTAAGAGAGGTGAAGGAGCGAGTGCGTGGTCGAGGTTTGATAATGGTGGATGGGAATGATAACGAGTGGGAGCTGAATCAGTTGCTGTTTGCAGATGATACTGTGGTGGTGGCAGATTCAGAGGAAAAGCTGTGTCAGTTAGTGTCAGAATTTGGAATGGTGTGTGAGAGAAGGAAGTTGCTAGTGAATGTGGGAAAGAGTAAGGTTATGAGGTGTACAAGAAATGAGGATGGCGCTGGATTGAATGTTATGTTGAATGGAGAGACACTTGAGGAGGTTAATCAGTTAAAGTATTTAGGCTCGGTTATAGCTGCAAATGGTGGAGTGGAAGCAGATGTGTGTCACAGAGTGAATGAAGGATGTAAAGTGTTGGGTGCATTGAAAGGAGTATTGAAGAATAGAGGGTTGGAAATGAATGTTAAGAAAGTTTTGTATGAGAAAGTGGTTGTGCCAACTGTGATGTATGGATCAGAGTTATGGGGTATGAAAGTAAGTGAGAGACGGAAACTAAATGTGTTTGAAATGAAATGCCTGAGGAGTATGATTGGTGTATCTCGATTGGATAGGGTTAGGAATGAAGCTGTGAGAGCAAGAACGGGTGTGAGGAGAGAAATTGCAGCCAGAGTAGATATGAATGATCTGAGATGGTTTGGCCATGTGGAAAGGATGGATGATGAATGGCTGCTGAAAAAGGTGATGAATGCGAGAGTTGATGGGAGAAATACTAGAGGGAGGCCTAGGTTTGGATGGATGGATGGCGTAAGGAGAGCCCTGAATGATAGGAGGATGGATGTGAGGGAAGCAAGCGAGCATGCTAGGAATAGGAATGAGTGGCGAGCGATTGTGACGCAGCTCTGATGGGCATCTGCTGTTACCACGGGGCTGCATCTTACAGAGGTGGCCCTGTGGTAGGGGCAATAAGAGGAGTTGGCAGTTGTGAAGAGACACAGGTTGTGGAAGAGCCGGGAGGATGGGCTGTGGCACTCCAGCAGTGCCATCTGAGCGGTCACTAGCTCCCTCGTCATTGCCCATAGAGCAAGGTAATCCCCCTATTTGTTTTCCTTTCTTGATGTCGGCTACCCCCCAATTAAAGGGGGAAACAGCCAAGGTAGATAGATAG
>JAXCGZ010019210.1:7500-10000 GCA_037179515.1 Halocaridina rubra
CCGACAACGTATGTCTTACTTTGACGCTTTTCTCTCGTCTTTCCAGATTTTTATCCACTGCAATACATTTCCCACCAAGTCTTGCAATTACCTGCAGCTTCTTAATGAGTCTCCCACGAGGAACTGCGTCATACCCTCTTATAGACGTCAAAGAATATGCTATCTGCCAAGCCCTCTCTTTACTAAGATGAAGTTCACCTCTACATAGTATTCCAGCAAGTTTACTAGTGCAGATCTGCGCTCTCTGGAGCCTTGTCTCCACACTGAGCAAAAGTTAAAAGACTCCAAGTCTGTGTGTGTGTAGTGTTTCATGATGTACAAACCATCTCGTTTATTTTCGGGGGGAAATTCTAATCTGAATAATGCTGTCATGTGAGACAATATGTCCAAAGGCCATTTTAATCTACTATATGGAACACCAGCAAATTATGCAAATGTTTCTTTTTAATCTCACGATATTGTCTGATAAGTATTTCTCATTTTTCTAAAGCTTATTCATTTAAATTTACTTTTTAATTATTAGTTTTTATTTTTACTTTATTATTAATTTCATTTTCATTTTCTTTTTCAATTAATTTCATTAAGTCTGCCATATACCACTGTTGAATATGGCAATCAATTTTTAATTGATTGATTGATTGAGAGAGAGAGAGAGAGAGAGAGAGAGAGAGAGAGAGAGAGAGAGAGAGAGAGAGAGAGAGAGAGAGAGAGAGAGAGAGAGAGAGAGAGAGAGAGAGAGAGAGAGAGAGAGAGAGAGAGAATGTTAGTTACTAAAGCTTTGCTCATTCCAAAACACCAGCCATTGGAGGAGCAAGCCAGCCCAACTCAAGCAGGTTCTAAGTCCAGATAAATGGAAAAAGTTGGGTGTCAGGATGGTCATTTAGCATTAGAACTTTGAACAAAATCCAACCACTAGTTTAAAAAAGGCTAGTAAGAAATAGCCGGCCCAATATGAACATAGGAAAAGATGCCTACAAAAAAGGTATGTCACAATAACTTTCTATGTACACACACACAATATGTTTTTAGCATCCCTTTCTCCTCATGAATATTTTCCTCTCATTCACTCAAATTAACTGCATTCCATCTCTCTCTCTCTCTCCTCTCTCTCTCTTCTCTCTCTCTCTCTCTCTCTCTCTCTCTCTCTCTCTCTCTCTCTCTCTCTCAAATCCGCAACTCCTAATCCAGATAGGCCCCTCTCCTGAACGTTCTTGGACTAAACATATCAGAAAGTAAAACTAGTTTCTCTCTCTCTCTCTCTCTCTCTCTCTCTCTCTCTCAGATCAGATCTAACGTAATATTATATATATATATATATATATATATATATATATATATATATATATATATATATATATATATATATATATATATATATATATATATATATATATATATATTCTTTTTCTATGCCTACAGCTACACTGACTATGCTTGGATATTCATCACACATCTTTTATTATCCCTTCACATCTGACAAGTCATTACACTCTCCACCTCTGTTTCTCTTTACTTTATGTATTCTTCGTGCCCAGGCCCGATGAGGGCTGTTTTATTTTATAATTTTTTTTGGCCCGTCCTGGTGTCCCAATCATTAAAAAAAAAATTAATTAAAAAAAACAAAAATAAATATATATATATATATATATATATATATATATATATATATATATATATATATATATATATATATATATATATATATATATATATATGATTCTTTTCATCTCCATACATACTTCCTAGAGCATTTTATACAGAATTTTTTTTTAAATCATCAACGTAAACGTCCTTTATGTTTTTCAGGAATTCTTGACCTTCCAAAACAAACATCCCAATGACTTCCATTTTTAGGGCTAGGGCTGTGAACATCACTAAACCTACTTCCTATATTATATTCAGGGATTTTCTCTATACCTAAATGTATACCTCCTAAAAATATTTTATTCAGGGATATTTTTCCTCATCAAAACAAAATCTATAAAAACATTTATTTTCAGGGCTCAACCTCACCGAATATATATTCCCTAAATAATTTTTTTCAGGGGTATATTTTTATCTTACCTTAAATATATTCCCTAAACTTTACTTAGTTCAGGGCTTTGTGAGCTCCCTAATGCATATATTCCCCCACACAATTTTTCTATTCAGAAGTTCTTCACCTCCCCTAAATATATGGTCCCTAAAACCCTTTATGCAGGAGTTTTCATTTCCTTTCAGGGATCTTATTTCATCTTTACATGCTCAATCAAGGGAAGGTTGACCCTTAAGAATCAAATGCCTATTAGCAAGTGAATAGGGCCCAGGTCCCCCTCCCTGAAGGCCCTAAAGCCCTTAACCCTCCTTAAGGTAGAATAAAATACCATAGTAACAATCGCGTAGCTGGGAACAAGTTGAAAGGCTCTATCCCATTAATAACTAAATATGGATGGAAGGCGGGAAGGCAGGAAGTATATATAAAAGGATGGATGGATGGATGGAAGGATGGACTGATGGAAAG
>JAXCGZ010019210.1:12500-35000 GCA_037179515.1 Halocaridina rubra
ATTTTTGCATAACTCATGTCTTCCAATCGCCTTTTTATCCTTGAATTCCTTCAATGCAAAGGCAAACACTATTTTTGCATGAGTCATGTCTTCCAATCGCTTTTTTATCCTTGAATTCCTTCAGTGCAATGACAAACACTATTTCTGCATAAGTCATGTCTTCCAATCGCTTTTTTGTCCTTGAATTCCTTCAATGCAAAGGCAAACACTACTTTTGCTTAAGTCATGTCTTCCAATCGCTTTTTTTTTTGTCTTTGGATTCCTTCAATGCAAATGCCGAACGTAGCGCTTGTTTTGGCTATTCATGTCGGCTCTATTGCAATTTCTATTTTTGAAAACTCCGACGAGGGGAGTGAGTAAATTTTACGCATATTTTTCTTGAGTAGTCATTATCTATTCCCCTTACCCTAGCTCTCCCTCAGTCCACCTTATTACGAATTCTTTACAAGCCCTTGACTATCGAGAAGTAGAACAGGGACGGAAAGGGGGGGGGGATGAAAGGGGAACAAAAGAAATGGGGGAGATGGAAAGGCGTGTATAGAAAGTAGTGAGGAACTCGGGAAATGGTTAATATGAAAAGGCACTTTGGATCCGTTCCTCTTAAGTGCACAGCCTCTTTTTATGAATGAACTTGCTGCTATTGTGTTGTTGAGAAATGCTACTATAGTTACGTTTTGCTCGGTGCGATTATCGCTCAACGATGATCGTTCATGGCTCAACGATGATCGTCAAACGATTGTCTAGAGCACTCATTCTTTGTTTTTGATTGGGTCTGTATATAATAGTGGCTTAAAGCCTTTAAGGTACGTTTTGCTCGGTGCGATTATCGCTCAACGATGATCGCTCATGGCTCAACGATGATCGTCAACCAGTTGACTAGAGCACTAATTCTTTGTTTTTGATTGGGGCTGTTTTGCTTCGAGCAACAGCCGCGGCAGTCGCTCGAAGCAAAACTGACCCATTCAAAAACAAAGAATTAAGTGCTGTAGACAATCGTTTGACGATTATCGTTGAGCCATGAGCGATCATCGTTGAGCGATAATAGCACCGAGCAATACGTACCTTAAGGCTCTAAACCAATATAATATATTACTGGGGCACCTGTCAGCTATTTCTAGGCTTGCTAACGAACGCAGCTAGAGTTTAACTCCAGAAAAAATACTGTTTACCGTTTTATGTCACTGTTCATCCCTATCTGAATGGGGGTGGACAAACGGGGTTGGAGTGACGGAATTATGGCTGGATGTCCTTCCAAACGTCCTGCGGTAGGATCAAACGCCAGCTTGTCACCTCCCATTCGAGGACTCTAAATACTAAGCTCCTGCGGTCCCCTTACTCCCTAAGTAATAGTCACAGTACATCAAACATTGTCTTTTGGCCTTTCGAAAAAACAACAGATTTATCATTCTAAAAAGGATTAATTGCTATGGATTGGATTCGGTTTTACGTCACGAACTACCTTTTCTACTAAGGGCTAGGACGGTTGCCTTCTTACGAAGTACAGCTATTAGTTCAGTTATTACTAAATATCGTTACTAAAGTTCTAATTCTAATCAGCGTCAACTGAATTTGTAAACCATCGACTCTAAAGGGGGGTTTACACGGTCAAACGGTTCGTCGAACGCGGTTCGACAGACAAGTGTTTGAAGTGATGTTCGAACGTGTGAACGGGGTATTTGGTTGTCGAACACGAAACGTGTTCGACAACCAAATACCCCGTTCACACGTTCGAGCATCACTTCAAACACTTGTCTGTCGAACCGCGTTCGACGAACCGTTTGACCGTGTAAACCCCCCTTAAGAATTAATGTGCTGAAAATCTTTGGGTAATCTAGTATCTTTTGGGTTTGCAAACAACGGTAAATATTTATGATGGCAAAATATTACTGTGTTCTGAGTTTACGAATCAACATTACTATTACTTAACTTGGAAAGCAATACTATTAGTGCACAAGTCAGTTTAGTTTTGGACTCACTAATAAAATTATTACTATTTAACGATTTTGGTTCACTACTAGTGATTACACTTAAGAATTACAAAAGACATGCATATACTTTGTATTTGCTCTCTCTCTCTCTCTCTCTCTCTCTCTCTCTCTCTCTCTCTCTCTCTCTCTCTCTCTCTCTCTCTCTCTCTCTCTCTCTCTCTCTCTCACAAAAAATACAGGAAATGTCCAAGACACTCCTTTAATCAAAGTTAGGCTAAAATACACATGGGCAGGAAATTGGAAATGCCCTACGCAATCCTTTCAGCTAAACACACACACAAAACAAGTACATACACAATTATATGCACAATATATATATATATATATATATATATATATATATATATATATATATATATATATATATATATATATTAGGAAAAGCCCATTAAATAAAACAACGGAAAATATATATATAAAAAGTACTTATTAATTTCGTGACCTAAACTGGTCACCTTCTCAAAGTACAATGCCATTGTACTTCGAGAAGGTAACCAGTTTAAATCACGAAATTAGTAAGTACTTTATATATATATATATATATATATATATATATATATATATATATATATATTATTATTTTTATTATTATTATTTATATATCCGTTGTGTTATTTAATAGGCTTTTCCTACCACTTTAGACTGCATGTTAACGGTTCAGTGTTATATATATATATATATATATATATATATATATATATATATATATATATATATATATATATATATATATATATATATATATATATATATATAATGTGCACACTATGAATAGTCAGTGCACCAGCCATTACTAAAAAAATATACAAACAATAAGACTTAAACAATTGTGCCAAAAAATATACAATATGTGTACGCGCACTTGTTGATACATACAATAAGGCCTAAACATCCACAAATATACAAAAATATACATAAATGGTGTACACATTTACTGAGCAAATTTTAGACGGCTAATATGATGTCATTAATAAAAATTTACAAATAAGAATTGCACGTAAGTAATCATACCTGTAGTCACCTTGGCTCAAGCGGTAGCGTCCGCGACTTTGAGGCCTCAGGTCGAGGGTTCGCGCCCCGTCACGGCCTGAGGTTAGCAAGGGCATGCACTCAGGGTAACGATTACATCTGCCAAAACAAGTCTTTCGCAAGAAGGCAACCGTCCTAGCCCTTGGTAGAAAAGGGAGTCCGTGACGTAAAACCGGAACAAACAAATGTCAGTAATCATACCGAAAGTTGCAAACAAGCTGTGCACGCACTCATTACATACACTTTTAAAGAAAAATCAATAAAACATCAATAATATGAAAGAAAAATGTGTACGCAAGCATAAGTCCCAAATATATCCAGTGCTAAATAACGGACATACCTTTATCTTGTGAGTAAGAAGAATATATATATATATATATATATATATATATATATATATATATATATATATATATATATATATATATATATATATACACACACACACACACACACACACTACACAAAAAGAATGTCCAGTCTGTACAGTAGATCGAGCATCTGGCAGTCACCCAGAAAGTCCCGAGTTCAAGTTCCCCCAAGATGGCTTTTACATATTATGTCAAATCCCAATAAGGGGTAAGGAAAGGGAACTGTCATCTCACGTGTGAAGAACACATCTCATCCCACTTACAAGCTGAAAAGTCTACTTGGGAGTCGAAACGATATAGAACAAAATCTTTAAATGACAATGCTTCAAGAAGGGGTAAAACTGTTCGTTATTAATCTCTCTCTCTCTCTCTCTCTCTCTCTCTCTCTCTCTCTCTCTCTCTCTCTCTCTCTCTCTCTCTCTCTCTATCTATCTATCTATCTATCGATTTATCTACCTATCCACACACAAAACAAATACCCAGCCCGCATCTCTCCTCTCTCTAAATATATATATATATATATATATATATATATATATATATATATATATATATATATATATATGGTCACGTGACGTAATTTCCGTGTCCCTGCTTTGAGTGGATGTTCTGTACAGAGTTCGCTGCAGGTGTACTAAAACGCATTCGCAAAGTCGTCAGTTGAGAAATACGAGAAGCCGAAATGCGGTTCTTATGCCAAAGCGTTTGCACAGACCCTCTTTTGACGAGAGATTTATATGCTAGCGCTCATGATATCTATTCATTTATGCCCAAATTCATTCTCTCTCTCTCTCTCTCTCTCTCTCTCTCTCTCTCTCTCTCTCTCTCTCTCCCTCCTTGAATTTTATATTACTTTGGTAATATAAAAAATATTTAAATATGCAAAAAAAAAATATATCGATAAATATATAAATAAATATGTATAAATATCATAAATGAGTAAAACAAATAAATAAATAAATAAATTAATTAATTAATAATAAATTATCACTCTAGTTACTTTTGTTACCTCTGCCCTATCTATATTCAAAGTAAATTATGTCGTTTCTATATAAGTCGCAAAGTGTTAAGCAACAACCACCTTCACTATTAACTATTATACACTGCTCCTCGAAATGGTGTGTGTGTGTGTGTGTGCCTGTGTGTGTCTTAAGAAGGATAAAGATGGTAAATTTATCTTGACAAAATAATAAAACAAATATACTTTTCCTATAAAATAATCTTTTAGCTAGACATTTGAGGACTTCATTAGGTAATATAAATCCTTATCCTACTATCAACTGCTTTGTGCAAAGAAAAATATATCAGGGAGAAAAGGACTGGCTCTCTTTCGTACCGCTATCTCTTTTAGACGCCTCTTACGGAGCGTACGGCATACCAGAGCTCAATTTTCTCCACACCACCGGGAATAATTACAGGAAAAAAGGGCAACAAAACACGGAAATAACGTACATATAAAAATTTAGCCTTTTTTTTCAAACTTTTCAAACTAACATTCTGAAATTGTATGTAAACTTAAATTTACCAAGACGTAAACTGGGTAAAATAAACACATTTTAAAGTCTAATTTCCCTTTTTTTTATGAGTGTGCTACCGGGACAGGCAAGAAAATTTCCCTCATCAGGCCTGGGCACGAAGAAATTAAGACGAAGAAAAAGTAGAATGTTAAGAACAAGGCAGAAATAAGGGAGAGATACACAATAGGAAAAGGACAGGCTGAAAGAATAGTCGACGTACTGAGGACCTATAGATATGGCAGGATTAGGCCCTGAGATGACGATAAATCCACCTTTTGAAGGAAGATAGGTTATAAGAATTAGGAAAGACAGAAGGAGGAAGAGAGTTCCAGAGTCTGGAGGTGGATGGGAAGAAGCAGTCGCTGCACTGGCCAGTCGGCGAGCCAACTGAAATGGTTAGGAGAGCAAAGGGTTGGCAAATCCCTTCCTGATTTACTTTTCTCTTACGACAGAATTAACTGATAGGTGGCGGGAGAATGAGCATATCATGATGAAACCTCTGTCTCCCTCTTTTGGTTCAGCTGAGGCCACCCTGCTGATATCACCAATGACATCATGATGAAACACAATCTTACTTTATCCTCGATATTCTTTTTCTGAAGCTTTTCCCGTGCTCATATGGGGTCACTGTTTCTCACTAGCCTCTTGGACACTAGTATTTGGTTTTAATACAGAGCTTTATGGCCGGTTAATCTTCCTACCACCAACTCTCTCCGTTGATCCGGACTTGGAATAGGCACAGGGATGAGCTGGCTTGGTCCCCCAGTCGCTGGATGTAAACAAAATAACTTTACACAAAATAAGAATAAAAATCACAGTGCCAAGAGAGAGAGAAGAAAAAAAAAGAGAGTAAAAGCAAGGCACACACACCACGTTTTGTTTTTATTACTTTAAAATGCTTTTAGTGACCCACGAAATCATCTCAAACTTCAAGAACACTCCCCCTCACCCAGGTCCCATTAAAGACCCCACAACAGCGCCCTTATAATCAGTGTTACCAGGCTGGTCGGTCTAACATATTCCAAAAACTAGAGTAATAGCCCAAAAAAAAAATAATAATAATAATAATTTCCAATTTCCATAAGTGTGCTGTTAATAGAAATAAAAACTATACATGCAAAATATCGCTTACTGAGGTTAGTAAGGGCATACACTCAGGGTAACGACTACATCTGCCAAAACAAGTCCTTCGTACGAAGGCAACCGTCCTAGCCCTTAGTAGAAAAGGGAGTTCGTGACGTAAAACCGAATCCAATACAGTATACAATATACAAAATAATCTAACTGAAAAAAAAAATTACATATACAAACAAAATATTCCCCATCAACAACCTTAATTTCCCAAATCTAGGGAAAATTCCCAATGGCTGGCAGTCCCCAAAGGAAAAAAGAAAAAGACGGGAGAGGAAGGGCCCATCCAAAATGAGGGGGAAGGAAGTGAGTGCAACGAAGGGGCCATCCTCAGTGTGAAGAAGGAAGAGGGGAAGGAGGAGTAAGGCCTATCCTCAATATGGAGAGGAGGAGCATACAAGTATAGCTCATCCTCAATGTGAGGGAAGAGGAAGGAAGGAAGGCTGGATGGAGGAGGGGGAGGAAAGCCAATCCTCAACAAAGAGGAGGAGGAGGAGCAAGAGGAGAAGGATGAGGATGAGGAAGAGCAAGAGGAGAAGGATGAGGATGAGGAAGAGCAAGAGGAGAAGGAGGAGGAGGAGGGGAGACCAAGCTCATTATGAAGGAGGAAGAGGTAGCCACAATCAATGGGGAATAAAAGTGAGGCGAGCGGAAAAAGAGCTCAATTTAAAGGAGAAAGAGGAATCAAAGGAGGAAGGCTCATCCTCATTGT
Organism: Halocaridina rubra; assembly: GCA_037179515.1. Lineage (NCBI taxonomy): Eukaryota > Metazoa > Arthropoda > Malacostraca > Decapoda > Atyidae > Halocaridina > Halocaridina rubra. Next base: position 19,249 of record JAXCGZ010019210.1, read on the forward strand.
GAGATAGGTAGGAAGAGGAGGTGAAGAGGAGGAAGAATGATGAGGAAGACCGAACAACGGTAGCAGTCTAAGGGTAGCAAAGGGCTTATAATGGTTATATGATACTACTATCATGGAAGGGAAGGGAAGGGAAGGGATGAGAGAGAGAGAGAGAGAGAGAGAGAGAGAGAGAGAGAGAGAGAGAGAGAGAGAGAGAGAGAGAGGAGAGAGAGAGAGAGAGAGAGAGAGAGAGAGAGAGAGCTACTGCGACACCTGAGTGCGATGGGAAAACAGGAAGAAGATTAAAGGGAAAAAAATAAAAGGGCGAAAGAAAGAGGGTGAACAGGAAGAAAGAAGAAGAGATAAAGTTCTATAAAGAGGGGAAACGACACGGTCATCTGACACACTAAAGTGTGTAAGAAAAGGTTAGAGACAAACGCACACAACGAAAGACAGAGATAAATAAATAAGACAAGAAATTGATATATAGAAATAAACACGTTTAATGATGACAATTATTATTAATCAAATAAATAGGAAAATAATCTGATAAAGAAATACCATGGGAGTTTCCAGTCTTAATCTATCATTTAGTGTTTAGCAACTCGTGCGTGTGTGTGTGTGTGTGTGTGTGTGTGTGTGTGTGTGTGTGTGTGTGTGTGTGTGTGTATATATATATATATATATATATATATATATATATATATATATATATATATATATATATATAATTTGGATCTAAAACATTACATGGGGACATGTGACCATAGGCGCTCACAGATCTGCTTAAAGGTTAATATTAATCATGCTCATAAAAATTTCATATATGAAATTGATTTCATTTTAGTTCTAGCATACGATATACACAACTAAAAACATTGTAATAGTATCATGAGATTCATATGTGCATTCAAAGAAGAATCATAAAAAACAGATATTTAAATGTATTTACATTTTAATGCTGCATATTCTCTTAATATATAAGGATTGTATACTACATAATGTAGAGTCTACCACTTGTGTGTGTATATATATATATGTGTGTGTGTGTGTGTGTGTGTGTGTGTGTGTGTGTGTGTGTGTGTGTGCGTGTGTGTGTGTGTGTGTGTGTGTGTGTGTGTGTGTGCATATTTTTTTTAATATCTAAAATATTCAACTTTAAAGGTTCAAAGACATCAAACCACCTGACTGACAAAATACTAACAAGATCGGGAGAAGAAGTTACAGGTAATCCCCGTTCAATACCTGTTCCATCTCTTAACGAGATTAATGGGAGGGGAGTGAGGGGAAAATTATACGCTTAACTCTTTGAGGGAGGAGGACAAGAATACTCCATCCGCATTCCCCTGCGTGACGTAAAAATTTTACTAAATACGACGGGGCGAGGGGACTGGGAATCTTTTCTTCTGTATTTTCTCTTCCTAGTGTCCAGATAGTTGCTTTGACTTAGCCATCCCCCTTATAAGGAGGATTACGGCTCTTGTATACAAATGGAGGTATGATATTAATGTCTCAGGCGAAGAGCGACCTCTGCCTCCTATAGTGTTAATCTCTTACACCGTAGTTTCTTCTTCCCATTGGATTCGGTTTTACGTCACGAACTCCTTTTTCTACTAAGGGCTAGGACGGTTGCCTTCTTACAAAGGACTTGTTTTGGCAGATGTAATCGTTACCCTGAGTGTATGCCCTTACAAACCTCAGTCCGTGACCTGCCGCCTCAGAGTCACAGACGCTACCATTTTGCCACGGAGACTACTAGCTTCTTCTTCCTTTATCAGGGCGTATGTCTTAAGGGGGTTTACACGATCAAACGGTTCGTCGAACGCGGTTCGACAGACAAGTGTTTGAAGTGATGTTTGAACGTGTGAACGGGGTATTTGGTTGTCGAACACGGAACGTGTTCGACAACCAAATACCCCGTTCACACGTTCGAACATCACTTCAAACACTTGTCTGTCGAACCGCGTTCGACGAACCGTTTGACCGTGTAAACCCCCCTTTAGTCTCTTGCATCATAGAAACCTAGAGATGGGGGATCACCTTTGATATATTGAAAATTAACTGAATACTATGATAATTTCAAAACCTTATATCATTAGACTTTTAATGATAAGATTCTTATTAATTTCTTAGCTTTAAGGAACACTAAAGGTACACGTGATGCAATTCACAAAGTGAATTTAAACCTACCTCTGCTGGAAGCGAAGTCGGCCCTAAGCACGGACTAATGGAAGGGGTTGACAATGTTAAAACCACATGAATTATTGTTTAGCACAAAATATATAAAATTATCGTCAAAGATTATTTTACAACACTGAATTTTGCCTCGTTTATATATATATATATATATATATATATATATATATATATATATATATATATATAAACTACTACTACTACTAATAGTAGGTTGGACCATGGCATTAGCCGCCCGTTTTAGTACTGCAGCTGAAGGTCTTTTGGATATAAATAGGACTGGCCAGGGCAGCTCGATTATCTTCCATCATTTACGGTAGTTTTTCTATGCCTACATATGCCCCGAATATTCTTTCATATTCGTTACTAATATATATATATATATATATATATATATATATATATATATATATATATATATATATATATGAAAAAAATTTAAATTTGAAAAAAATATATACACCAATAGGGAGCTAGGCTAAACAGCACTAGGCTAAATACCTAACAGGAAGTTTTCCTTAAACACAAAACCTAAAGAAGTATTTACCGTTGAAGGCCGCGATAAGCGAGGAAAAGAATCTAAGCTGTAATTACCAATCACCGTCAGGATAATTAAGATGTAATTACGAATTAACAAAGGTTAACAGTTTCCTCATTGCGATTTTTTTAAATTATCTATCAATTTATTATTTTTTTTTTAATAACGGGAGATTAGCATAGAAGAGAATAGTTCCGTTTTTTCTTTTGCATATTTTGGTTACTAAATCATAATGTCATTTTCATAATTAGTTTTTGTAATGTATTTGCATATTAGTAATTTCCTATTTATCAAACATAATTATGTTTTTGCATACATATATACACATATTTACATATGTTTGAATACATACACACGCACACACACATATACACGAACACACACACACACGTAAAGTGCATTTTCTTTTGCACTGTTCTCGTAATTGCTTCCTTTTCACACGATTATCAAAATATAATAACTATCTCAAACGACGATATATTGTATGAATAACAAGTATTATAAAGAAATGTATGAGAGAGAGAGAGAGAGAGAGAGAGAGAGAGAGAGAGAGAGAGAGAGAGAGAGATAAACTTCTGGTAATGGTGATGGCTTACCTAGTTAAGGCAATCTTGAAATATTAACTGTAAACTTGTAACACTGAGAGAGAGAGAGAGAGAGAGAGAGAGAGGAGAGAGAGAGAGAGAGAGGAGAGAGAGAGAGAGAGAGAGAGAGAGAGAGATAAACTTCTGGTAATGGTGATGGCTTACCTAGTTAAGGCAATCTTGAAATATTAACTGTAAACTTGTAATACTGAGAGAGAGAGAGAGAGAGAGAGAGAGAGAGAGAGAGAGAGAGAGAGAGAGAGAGAGAGAGAGAGAGAGAGAGAGAGAGAGGAGAGAGAGAGAGAGAATATCAGATATGGCATCTTAATATATTTTATAATTTATCCAAGTTTACAATACTAAATATTGTATCTGGCTAAAGGAATCACTTACTCGTGTCAAAAAATATTTGATATAAAGCTTTTAGAAACATATTACGAAATAGGCTGTTTTATCCAAAACTTTGTTTCCTGTTAAAACACACACACACATACACACTTATTTGTATACCTGTGAGAAATCCACATATCAATTAAATGGCGATAATAAAACCACCACAAACAAAAATGACATTAAACAGACAGAGAAAGACAGGGAGACAGAAAGGCTAACCTTTAAAAAGCAGCTACGTTACCCAGCTCCTGTTTCTTCTCCCCATTTTCAGCCGAGGGAGTTAGCTACAGTATAGACAGAAGGTATGGGACGGAGGGGAATAACAATAGCCTAACAAGAACTCAAACAAAGCAATAAAAGTCCCGAAAATGGCTTCGGAAGAAATAGAAAAGGGCTTTTAAGACTTAGCGAGAATATGGTAAAAAGATCTTCCAAGGAGGAGGATTATATTTTTCACAGATTTTTTTTCTCTTCATTTCTGTTCATGCTTTTAGGCAAAAAATGTGTAACTCAGTAATCTTATAACACTTTCAGATAGATTCACAGATAGATAGAATTTACCAAAATAAAACACTGTTTGCTAACACGCTTGAAATTCCGTATTGTGCTCATTAAACTACTGTTAATATAGGCTATACAGGATCAGTCTCAGAACAGGCGACTGTTGTACCTCAACCTCAGTTGAAGTGCCTACGTTCATCCAGAATCCCAAATTAGGTATCTTGCAAAGAATTCCTGGTGGATTTTATTGTTCGGTTCGGTTAGCTTGACCTAATCTTACCTAATAAGAGCTTCAGTCACTAATTAGCACCTACTTTTTGCCTCAATCCCAGATTAAGTACCTAACATGACATTAGGTGCCTAGTCTGGTAATGATAAAAAAAATTCTTTTTTTTTTGTTTTAAACTGAAGTTAGAATAAGTAACGAACGAGATTTCAAAAACTCGCATTCTTATGAGAATCTTAATGAAATCAAATAATTTGTGGTAACATTTTCAATAGCGGACAATAACAGCTAAAAGAAATGAAATAAGAACACAGACGAAATATCAAAATTCAGTTAATCGAAAATATTCTCGATACCATATTCAACTAGTCACTTCACATTAACTAGCGGCCCTAGTCTATGTGCTAAAAACTTATATGCACACCAATACAAGTCGAAAGCAACCTACATTAGCATTCAGTGCTGGAGACGCATTCTTTGGCTCTGGAGAAAAGATGATCTCAATTAGGTAATCAAAATGCAATCAAATCTCAAAACACAAGACAAATAACGCTAAGCACCAAATATGCGTCTAATAAAAGCCTATTTTTGTTAATTCGACTCAAATTACAGTAACATGAACCTGTACTAGGCCTACCTATCGGCCGGCTAGTGACACAGGCCTAATTTCTCAAGGGGGTGGAGGAGGGGTAATTGAAGTAACGGGGTTCATTCTCATACTCTCTGGTATCTAAGCCATTATGTTCTTAGATACGGAACCAACACTAAGTACAGTAATACTATTTTATTGGGTGATTGGAGAGTTACAACAACCTCTGTACACAACCACACTTTGGCTATTAGAAATCCGTGATCCTCTGTTACATTACGAAATGGAGTAATTAACAACACTTTGTACTTCTATTAACATACTAGTTTTCCTAAAGGAAAACAAAGCTATTTACAAACATATATGATATACTTCAGTGGGAAGTAATATTACAAAGTCACGGTTACAATCTATTTTACGATTAAACTCAGTTCCTCTCATTACTAAAGTTTAAGAGATATTGTTCCATGATAAATAATTATCCCAAGCAAGTAAGGAGCTTACATTCCTAGTTTCTATATATATTGGTGAAGAAATGGTCCGAAGAAGCAATGTACTGAATGCCCTGGCACTTCTACCACTTCTAACCATACTGAGACTAAAGATATCGAATTATATCCTTCGTCAAAACACTGGGAATTATTAGCTATCATTAGAGATAATGAACATCCGTGCCTCTGTGCCAAAAAGAAAAACAAATAAGAGACGAAGCCCTGCACTACTCTGCCTCCGTGGAACGAAGTTTTACAGTAAGTGAAAAAAAGTATTCTAGACCATGAGGATGTACTTCTTGAAAGTAAATTTAGGAAATATGGTAGTATGTAAAATCGTAATAAATAAATAAGCAATATATAAATGAACATTAAGTGGTCGTCAGAACTTTATCGAATGCCGCTGCTTAAATAGTCGGAGTAGTGTTTTACGTTTTCGTGAAAGATTACGGCAAAAAAAGAAGAAAATTGTACAGTGAAAATACCACGATGTTTATCACAACCCTTTAGCTTCCCAAATACTGCCTATTCACGTCTCACACTTGTATATTTATGTCTGGGCTTTGCTTATTTATATCTCGCCTAGTGAAGACGGTTTTTAGCGTAAAATTTACAACTATGGATTGTCATAATAAACAGAGAATGACGAGTCCATTCGAAGTACGAAGTTATCTCTTTGTTCTTTCAATAGAATAAAAATGCTGAAAACTGCTGCAATTTTGATATATACTCAAATAAAAATAAATAAAAACTTCATTTATATTTTAGGTTGTCGGGTCGACTATTATCATTTGAACAGATATCAGCCTTTAATTATTATTATTATTATTATTACTTTTTCAGAATTAAATAAAAGCATCTTGTTGGCGACCACGGTAGTGCAGCGGAAAGTGCGCTCGACTTGGGAAGTTACAAACCCGCGTTCGAGTCCACCGCGAGGCGTACTGAGGGGCACCCAGCCTTAATTTTTCCGCTCCAACCCATTCGAATGAGCATTAACAGTGACGCATGAATCGGCATATAATAAAACCTTGTTGATATATTCTCAACATATTGATCCTAAAGCTTTAATTAGTTGGAAAATGTAAGTTATTAATGACGATTCTATCTACCAAAAAATCCTAACGTACTATTAAGACGAAATGAAAATTTTATCTCAACACAGGTCACCATTAGATGTTTAATAACACAGGTCACCATGAGATGTTTAATAAAGACTATAATATTACTGAGGTTACATTTATAACTCCCAAAATGTATCGTATTCCAAGAGGTCAAGAATTTCTTAAAAATATTGTACATTTGAAGTGCCTTAACTACTTTCATGGTTTAGAGAAATAAAATAAAATTTGAGGTCTCTGTGTTCACTTATGGGTTTCATTCTCACTCTCTCTTCCCCTGCCACGTTCCCACGGTATGCGACAGGAAGGCGGGGCCCCTCCATCAATGGCTGATTGGAGAGGCGAACCGGGACCTAGTGAAGGCCACAGTGGAGAGCCGTAGTGCCAGTAGCTAGTCCAGTAACCTTCTCATGACGTCACAGTGCCATCTCTATCAAGCATTAACCGAAAAAAAAAAAATCTTTACAGTTGAGTCTTCAACTATCATACAAGTTCTGTGGTTATCTCTTCATCATGCTAATATCTGACTTGATACACGCATTCTATCCTCGAAGAAACTTCCTTACCGTTCATTTCACATAGGGACCCCCCTCTCTCTCTCTCTCTCCTCTCTCTCTCTCTCTCTCTCTCTCTCTCCCCACCACAGATCATCAATTTACTAAAAATAAAATAACACTCAGGAATTTATGTATTGGGAAATAGTGTCAGTTATACATATCGATATACATATAAAATCAATGGTAAATCTATTAAGATTGAAAATTTTATGTAATTTATTATAGGCTAATATGCTATATCTGGTCAGATTCACTTGTTCTCGAGGAAAGAGTTGATATTTGAAATTATCTTTTCATTATTATTATTATTATTCTTTATTAGGCTACGTATAACTTCAACGATTCGTATCTTCATTTCACTCCATGTGGGCTCGAAAGCAAACATTTAGAAACTTAATATTGACAAAAATTAATAGCTTTTTTCTATTTTTTTGCTACATTACTTTTTTTTTCTATAGTGCGCTGTGACAAATGGTCTAACATGGTCATACATATACTGATAGCATAACTGTTAAACTTATTCTGAGACTAAATGGCGGGGAACCACAAGCTATGCTCCTCCTCTTTAATATATATATATATATATATATATATATGCACACACATACTAAGCCACTGACTATCAGTAAATACACTAATACTGCATGCCTGGAAGATGGGGACACACAAGTAAAGCTTCTCTCCAATAAAATAACCGAGAACAGTTACGTGACTATACGGATACTTAACAATAATAAAAATAAGTTTAATGTGGTATATCAGTGCAACTGTCCTAACTTTATCAATACACAATGTACTAAAAGATAAACAGAAAATATTACACACACACACACACACACACACATATATATATATATATATATATATATATATATATATATATATATATATATATATATATATATATATATATATATATATATTGACAGCAACCCCCTTGTACAGGAATGGCAGAGTTAAAGCACACATTTATCTGAAGCCAAATTACCTCCATCACTCCTCTTTCAGCCCCATAACGCTCCTTACCACACTGCTAAGGTCATCCACAGGGTAAGTGGGTAAAAATCTTCGCACCAAATGTCGTTAATATACAAATTATAGTTAGTAACACCAATAATTAATTTCCGAAATATTAATTGTTGAAAAACTAAATAACTTGAATCCATCAAAATTGACTTATTAAAAAGGTTCATTTTTTTGTATGAACAAAACTGGTCTAACTATAACGTAATAATTATTGCTTGCAAAACTGTATGGTGTACATAAAAACGTTTTCTAAATGATAATTATAATAAAGCCTAATAATGATAATAATAATTAATGGTGATGATTACTAATTATATATATATATATATATATATATATATATATATATATATATATATATATATATATATATATATATATATATATATATATATATATATATATATATATATATATATATATATATATATATATACACGAAATAACAATGAAACATTTCCCTCCTGGCCGGGATTCGAACAAACACATTTCATAAACAACTTTAGATAAGGACATGAAGTCATACGCTATGCCGGTACTTACAAACTTCAATAACACATACGATAACTGTTAAAATAATAACGAAACTGTTAAAAATATTACCAGTACAATAAAATTGGGATAAAAGAGACATTGCAATCATGTCGACGATAACTTCCCTATTGTTGGGAGTTGCTCTGACCAAGTGTTCGTCCGGGTGAGCGGGGGGACTTAACTCATGTTTATGGACACGGAGAAGTAAGTATAAAGTTCCTAAAGAAACAAGTTGTTATAATAGATAATAATGTCATATAACTAACTGTTCTCTGAAAACTTACCAAACTCTGATGTCGATGTTTCTCTTATAAATATCCTTAAGCAAACTCTGTGACAACCTCACTAACAAACACCAAGATCGCGACTGGTTGGGTTGAATAGACGAAGAGGAGGATTTTTACACTATAGGTGACTTGAGTCTTCATAGATCCTAAACTAGGATGAAAGTACTATTTAATACTGTACATGTACTCGTTAATTGTGAATATTTGGACATAATAGAAATATGTCAAGTAAATATGTTATATTTGGTTAATCACAGCTCCAATTTCAGTAACAGTAAGGTTTCGGACACGGTTTTCAAATATAACTTTCATAATTATTGTTTTTTTTTTGACAATTCATTGAACTTATATCTCTGGTCTAAGGCTACGATGATAGAGTTAGCATTAAAACTTAGTGCTGATTAGCATATAAAATTTGCATATTAAGATGAACTTCAGAATAAAGAAATAACCACAGAAATTCAAAGCCGGTATACAGAGTTACATATCTAATCCTTCACTAAAGCCGATATAGATAAAACAGAGAAGCATCACTATAGAATTCTCAAAACAATCGAATCCCCTTCAAAGCCCAAATGAAACCATTTTTAAAGCCCCACTACTGTAAATAAAAGGTGGAGGCCATGAGTTAGAGGTTGTCCTCGCCGTAATTAGTTAATTAACGGATTAACTTGACAGTTAGCTATGACTGTGCAGTAGTCAGCTGGGATATAATATAAATCTTGAACGGGAAGAACTTGTCTTCAAATTGCGCAAACGTAATAGGTAAGAAGTATTGAAGGACACTTCTCACTTTCCCGGTAGAGGTGAAGTATTCTTAACAGCTGATCAGTTTCTTTCTCTTTTATTTATGGGTGTTGCCCATTCTGCTCTGAGACAATGACAGGTTATGCCCTTTGGCATTTTACCGTCGTGGTATAAATTAGTTTCTGTTCTGATATATATGGTTTTCGACATTTTACTCGCGTTGTATTAATTCGGTTTTTATGTGCTTTTCGGCATTTTACCCTTGTGTTATTAATTGGTTTCTATTTTTATACATACCAGATTATATGACTGTTCTTACAGTATATATATATCATGGAAGAAGTATAATTGTGTATTTGCATAATGTAATATAGATTAAATTCAGTTTTTAGATAAATTTCACATTGCAAGATTCTGTGAGTTATACTAGGCATGACATCCAGTTTATGTAGAGCATTTGTATAATTTACTATGTTGTAAGCAGAAGGATGTTATTTGTCTATTGAAATTGGGTAAAATTACATTATAGGACCACCTCTATTTTCCAATTGAAATAAATTTTTTTTTGGTAGTTTTTTATGTGTTTTGAACGAATCTGAGCTTTATTTTTACCGGAAAACAGTATTTTTTGTGTGATATCCCCTACCACAATCTAGGAGATCCCATTAGGACTTTAGGGTTTTAGGTGGGGATAGGCCTAGGCCTATTACAAAAAAGTAACACCTCTTGAAGTTATCTTTTAACCAGGGGGGCTTCGCCCCCCTGTGACCCCCCTTATCTTGTCTCTTAACCAGGGGGGCTTCGCCCCTTGGGACCCCCCTTATCTTATCTCTTAGCCAGGAAGGCTTTAACCTAACCTAACCTAACTTAATCTAACCTTGTTCACGCAAAAAATGCAATGCAACATCATCCTTGTCGTAAAACCGTGCAAATGCCGACATATAATTGTCTTCACACCCAATACACAGGGAAGTCATTTCGCAACTGATTTAACTCAGTGCGCGATTTGAAACTGAGTAACGGGCGGCTACAGCAACTCTTCACTTACCAGAAACCCAGTGATTTTTAACTAACGGTTAATTTTTCAGAGTGAAGGACTAATTTCCGGAGCAAATGAAGGTCAGATTCGCTTAAAACACATAAAAAACTAGCAGAAAACCTTTATTTCAACTGGAAAACAGAGGTGGTCCTATAATGCAATAATACCCGAAATTGTTGTAAATAATTATTCGTAATCATCAGTGCACTTGACTTACACCTGTTTAGTATTTAAAGGGGAAAGTGTTTACTGTCACACCCCCATTGAGGAAAAATTTCTTAGATAATTTATTATAATACGTTGTTTTTGGTTAGGTTGGTTAAGAAACTAGTTGATAATTAAAATTATTGTATTTAGTAGTTTTAGATAGTTATTGAAGGTGCCTCGGTAGTTAGTGGTAGAGTGCGCGAGTATGGAAATGTTTAGGTCATTTTTGGATGGGCACTAAGTTATAACTGGGCAGGTGTGGTTGATTGGTGGTTTGTTAAAACAACTTTTAGGTATATGTTTAATTTTACTCTTTAAGTAAGAGAGTAAACTCATGATATTTATTATATTAGGTTAAGTTTTATTAGGTTAGTTCCCCTCTAGTCAAGAAACAAGTAGATAATTGAAAATATATTTTTCTTATCTGTATTGGGCATTTATGTAATGTTTGCTATATTAATTTCTTTTGTTGGAGGTGAGAAGTAAATATATATACCTTTTGATGGTATTATTAAATCATTGTTTTGGGGGCCGGAGTTATGCAGTTCATAGACTGCTTGACTTGAGAAGTAAAAAAAACAGTGGTCGACCCCATTTTGGATCACTAGAAGAGTCATCTAGCCTTAATTTCCCCATATAAACTGTCAAAGCAAAAATATGATTATAATTCAAGATAAAGAGTGTACATAAATAAAGACAAACCCCAACTAATGAACGAGTTACGTTCCAGAGGTCTGTTCGTAAGTAGAATTGTTCGTAAGTTGTGTTAGGTAAAATACAGTTCTGTACAATGCATACATATGCAGTACTGTACATTACTTAGGCTAAAGACACTTAACGACCACATAAAACATAAACTATACAGTATAAATTAATATTAATATTGTATAAATACAGTACAATACAGTAATGTAATACATTAATACATGGGTATATAATGGGTAGGTTTGTGTTCGTATCTCTAAATATTCGTCACTTGTTTGTTCGTAAATAGGGGAACCTCTGTACCGTATTGTATTTAGGTGTGTTCTGACTTACACAGAAAATCGGGTTACGACACATCTTGAGGAATGGAACTCCTTCAAAAGTCGAAGACCCCACGTATTTTATCTGCAGTGAGACCTTTCACCTTAAGATTTTACATGCCGCTTTAAGCTTTATTCCCTCCAAAGTATAGTGCCCTCTCACTGTGATATATCATAAACAATTAACTTTTATGGTGTACAAATGAAGACCTCTTTATCGGCACTTTCTTCTTATGAGATGGAGAGATTTAACATTTTGGCATTTTTCATGGTAAATATCCTTACTGGGCCTTCCAATAATTAATTTGTCGCTCATTTTATTATTGTGTGGTAGGTGTAGTGAGACCTTTCACCTTAAGATTTTACATGCCGCTTTAAGCTTTATTCCCTCCAAACTATAGTGCCCTCTCACTGTGATATATCATAAACAATTAACTTTATGGTGTACAATGGAAGACCTCTTTATTGGCACTTTCTTCTTATGAGATGAAGAGATTTAACATTTTGGCATTTTTCATGGTAAATATCCTTATTGGGCCTTCCAATAATTAATTTGTCGCTCATTTTATTATTGTGTGGTAGGTGCAGTGAGACCTTTCACCTTAAGATTTTATATGCCCCTTTAAGCATTATTCCCTCCAAAGTATAGTACCCTCTCAATGTGAATATCATAAACAGTTAACTTTATGGTGTACAAATGAGGACCTCTGTATTGGCACTTTCTTCTTATGAGATGGAGAGATTTAACATTGGCATTTTTCATGGTAAATATCCTTATTGGGCCTTCCAATAATTAATTTGTCGCTATTTTTGTTATTGTGTGGTACGTGACGTGTTTCTTTATCTTATTATTTATAAATACAATAATTCATTGGTATTACTGCCTGTCATATTGTAAGTTTGACTTCATTTGTAAAGTGTGGTTACTGCCCATTATAAGCTCATACCTCTCGGTCTTCTGCTCCACTTCTTTAAGAATTGTTTTTTATATTTCTCCCGTTTTTATGTATATATCTGTATACAGTATGTACCTACTGTATTCTATATATACATACCATACCGTATTATGAAACGAATACTGCATTATGGAAACACCATCACATTATTGAATGTATTCCTAAGTAATTCCATGATATTATATTGTGATGTGATCGGTTTTACGGTACCGACTCCCTTTTTCTAAGGGCTAGGACGATGTATTCTTACAAAGGACTTTGGTTTGGCAAGTATTGCTGTTACCCTGAGTGAATACCCTTTCTTTCCTCAGACCGTAATGGGTCGCGAACCCTTGACCTGACTAATGAAAGTCATAAGCGTTACCATTCATCCACAGTGGCCACTCTTTAATGTTATAGTGCTATATATTTAAAGCACTATCATGATATTACCTAAATAGCCCAATTACGTTTTGTAAGAACTTTTGCAATAACAAATCTGTATTATTGTAGAGATACAGTCATGTATCTATGTTTGTTAAGAACTTTGATAATAAACAATTACAGTACAGGTATTGTCTCGTATCCCAAGGGGTAGTTTTGAAATGGCCTACGAAGCAATCTTTGGCACATGAAATCTAGATGCTGACTATTTGCGGATGATACTGTTCTGGTGGCTGATACTGAGAATGAATTGAATCATTTGTTGGCTGAGTTTGTTAGTGTATGTGAAAGAAGGAAATTGCAGGTGAATATTGGTAAAAGTAAAGTCATGAGATGCATGAGGAGTGTTAATGTTGGCTGATTGAATGTAGGAGTGAATGGGGAGTTGCCTGAAGAAGTTGAAAGTTTTAAGTATCTGGGGTCTCATTTATCAAGGAGTGGATGTAGAGGTAAATCACATAGTAAAGGAAGCAAGTAAATATCTAGGTGGGTTGAAGAGTGTAATGAGAAATAGATATTTGGAAATAAATGCAAAGAGAAGGATATATGAAGGTGTGATTGTGCCAGCAGCATTGCATGGAGCAGACACTTGGAATGCAAGAGAGGATGAAAGGAACAAGTTGAATGTAATGGAGATGAAGTGTTTGAGAAGTATGATTGGTGTATCTAGAATTGATAGAGTAAGAAATGAGTATGATTTTTGTATCTAGAATAGATAGAGTAAGAAATGAGGATGTCAGGCAGAGAACGGGTGTTGGAATGAAGCTGTCGGATAGGTTAGAACAGAGGGTGTTGAATTGGTTTGGACACATGGAAAGGATGAGTGATGAACGAATAGTGAAGAGAATGTAAAGTGCAGAAGTGATTGGAGTTAGATCAAAAGGAAGACCTAGAATGAGATGGCTGGATGGCATGAAAAGGGCATTGGTTGCCCGTGGCCGGGGAATGTCGGTGGAACAGGGAAGAGTGCATGCTAAAGATAGGGATGAGTGGAGGAAGATCGTGCATAGATGACGCGAGCAAAAAGGATTTATCTCACCTGCTAGCTCAGTAAAGTGTGATGGACGGGTGTGAAGGGAGTTGTCATGTGATGAAGCGGTGGCAGCTGCGGCTGTCGGGCCTCATTGTAGAATATCCTTGCTCACCTACCTTGTGGGTTACCCAAGCAGGGTTGAAGGGGGGATACGTGGCAACCCTTTATCCCCAAGGAGCTGAAAGTAGTAGTTGAGGTATGTGTGGATTGTGGTGAATGCGCATTTCTTGGCTCGGTCACCCCTCTTACAAGGGGGAATGAGGAATGTGTATATGTATGTATAGTTATATGACACTATTTTATTGTAACTTGTTAATATCATGAAATAAGCTTTTAAAGTTACCTGTCTGACACTGCATTTAGGATAAATAACCTAAAAAGCCTATTCTCTTGTTGTTCTTGTTTCAACAAATTAATTATTACTTATTTCTTGCAGACACAGAAATGTTGCGTTCACTATATGCCTATAAAGGAACCCATGCGCGAACGTTGGGTTTTCAAGTGGGAGAGAAATTCATGGAAATAGGTCCATCGAGAGACCCTAATTGGATTCATGTGACAAGCGAAAGAGGCTCTGTGGGATATGTGCCAAAAAACTATATGACAAATGAGGATGTAAGTATTGTGTATATAGATACAGTACTTTACGTTGTTTCTTAGGTTTAGATCAGTATTTTTGACAGATAGATTATGAACGTGATTGGTTTATAATGAATATGATGCCAGGAATCTCAGTTAATTACTGTTGAAGATACAGTGAACTATCATTCTAGTTAATGCACTTTTATATCACTGTAAAAAAAATTAGTTGCTGGTGATTGTGTGTGCTTGGACTCGGCCACCCCTTTACAAGAGGGCTTGCGGCCATTTTATATGTATGTATATCTATTGATTATGGCATGTGATCCTGTCCACGATATTTCCACATGACTATGTAGACAGTGTTGCTAATGGTAAGGTTGTATGATATATTCTACCACTTTCAGGCAGCTGCAGTAGATGTGTTGGAGTTTATCGATGGATGTATTGAAGCTACTCATTTAAATGCTAGTGAACGAGGCGGTAATTACACGCGCAGTGAACATGAGGCACTTCATAAATTGGTTGAGTTGCGTCAAGACTGGTACGCAAAGTGTCCTCCATCAGTACACCCCAACAAGCGACCTGCACCTCCTCCTCCGCAAGTTAGTACAGCATACTGTAATTTCTATTGCAATTTATATAATTTGCTAGCTGGTCTGTATGGACATTAGCATATGATAATAATGCTGTTTGTTAGTAAAGTAATAAATATGAGGTC
>JAXCGZ010019210.1:37500-81256 GCA_037179515.1 Halocaridina rubra
AACTCTTTTGATAGTTGGTTACTGAGAATAAACTGTTAGCTACACAGTACTCTGTATATATAGTCTGCTTTTAAATCTCCTCACATGGTACTGAATCTGGTTTCTCATCTGATGATGAAGTTGTGTGTCATCTTACGCGGTTGGAAATTATAAAAAAAAATCATAAGAGAAATAAAATGTCATAAAATTTTTCTCTTAAGTAAATTCATTATAACAAATGCTGTACTGTTTTTACCAAAGTTTAAATTATATTAGGCAAATTTTAAGTACAGTTCTGTAATCTGGGCATAATTTATAGTATAAAGGAGATTGGGAGTAGGCCATATGCAGTTTGTAAACACATTTATATAAGGGTTTCGAATATAGCTGATTTTTAACTTACACGGGAAGTGATGGAACCAATTAGCAGAATAAATTGAGGGACAAGTGTACTTTCCATGTTTTGCAGTTTGTATCTAATATATTAATTTTCATAAATTCTGGATTTATTATTATTTTGCAATGATATTTTAGGTTTTACTTTGAATTAATTGTGCTGTGTAATGTGTAATAGGGATATTCAAGTAATGGTAATGATGGAGAGTCAAAGGCAACCGGAGAACTACAGATTCAACAACCAATAACTTTTAGAACTGCAAATAGGGTAATTCTGATAAAAGTAGCTCTTGAGTTTTGAGTGATTTTTGAACCTCTGGTCGCATACTTTAATATTCCTTGTTGCTGTCCCCTTTGTAAGGAAGGTTGGCCAAATCAAAGCACCCACATTAACCGGAAGCCAAACATGCCTTGAGCACACCTCTGTTCTCCTTTTGGAACCCCTTTATCCCTAAGGAACTGAGAGAAGTGTTTGATGCATATATGTAGTTTGACTCAACCACCTCTTACAAATGGGGCTGCGGCATTGCATATGCATGTATGTATGTTTTTGTTTATAGGAAATTGATAATTTCCAGTGTGTTATCTGCTATTAAAGAATGCTTTATAAGATATAAGCTTTATATGAAAGTGAAAAGAATTTATATGATGAACATTATTTGATGTCAATTTTTAGTATATACCTGTCGGTGTCCTCCCCAGTTTGAATTGGATTAACAGTGACACATAATTTTGCACACGAGATTGCTTTTTTCTTGGTATGTTTTTAAGCTAGCTTGAAGACTTAACTGCATCTATATTTTTCATTCCATCTATAGTCTTTCCATTACTCTCCTTTCCCTAAGATAATATCTTTGTGATCAGTAATCAGGTATGCTTGAGTGTTTTTTTTTAAATGTATTTATGGTGCCTTATAATTTCTCTCTAAAGCTCTTAAGTTCTTTGAAGTGGATTTTGTGTTTTACAGTTGCGAGTTACATCTATGGTAACTGTTCTTTGTGTGATCTTCATTTCTATTTTCTCTGTGTAATTTTTCTAAGGTCTCTGTACCCTTAATCTCTTCGTATTGAAGTGCAGTTTCAAATATCATATGTATGCTTATATAATATTGTTTCCAAATAGAAGCACAGTACTTATTCCCACACCAGGAAATTATTGAGGGATCTTTTAGGATATTGATGTATAGTCTGACTCAATTTCAACATTCCTATGAAAGCTGGGAGGTGATAGATAATTGATTGAACCACAGTTGGGCATTAGGAAAGGCATCCAGACTGATCCCTCATCCTCACTCTCTCTGTGCCCCCCCATAATGGGGATTAATAGTGACATAAAATAAAAATAAAAATTAATAGTATCCATCTATATACGAGGGCTGCAATTCCCCTTGTACGAAGGGAGAATGGCTTAGATAAAGCGTGCAGTCTTTACCAGCAGAGTCTTACCCTTCTCTTTCAACATTGTTTTACTCAGTGCTATCGCATCAATCTTATTTTTTCCACAAACATTGTATCAATTTCCTTCCTTTTACCCTTAATTATTCCACGACCACTTACATTCAGAGACCATATTACTAGGATTTCTTTGCTAAATTTCGTCATCAGAACTTCCTCATATCTGGTAATCTTTTCTTGAGGATATACGAAGGGGGTGTTCCAATTTTCTTAAATGTGCCCCATATTGTCAACTTTTACTACATGAAGGAGAAGAAAAGAGGTGGTATTCCATCCATTTCTCATTTACATTTTGATCTTTGTAGAAAATATGAAGGGGGGGATTCCCAATCCCCTCACTACACCCATTTTGTCAAATTTTACAACTTTTACGGGAAGAACAGAAGTGGTATTGCTTCCTTATCTCATTTACTTACCTATTCTTCCAGGTTGTGGAAGTTGTTCTTAAATCCTTAGCTTCTACTCTACCAGTGTTGCAACCCCTTTGCAATCATATTTTATCAAGTAAAAGTGTAGGTAAGTTAAACTAAAGGTACAGTAGTCGTGCATTACTTATAGGCTGTATTATTTGGTAAATTTTGATTATCTGTATTTTTCCAGTTCTTTATCATATCAGTTAGTACCAGTACTGCTTCACAGTTCAATATAATTTTTCCCACGGAGCCAGGAGGGTGGCCATAAGTATAAGTGTAGCAAATAAACTAGAGGTATCAGGGCTACAGTATGCCCAGCTCATCCACACCTCCTGTAGTAATTCTTTCTTATCAATAATATATTATCTCTGTAGGAAGACTATATAAATTCTCCTCCTTCCTATTTCTTTTAGTGGCATTTTATGACAAATAGTAATTGACTATAGAGTTATTTCTTTCCAACAGAGTTTGTCAGTACTTGTCATGTGTATGTAACTCGGTCTTCATTTGGGTGTACAGTATATGCTTTTGGGTTTTTTCTCTGACAAGTTGCATATTTGATAATATCATTGGAAGGCGGAAACTAAAAGTTAATTTAATGAAGAATGAGGTGATAAAATGTAATTAACACTAAGGGTTAAGTTACTTGGAAGTGAGATTAGATGGTCTGGTGTGTAAAGAGGTAGTTAGTTTTAAATATGTGGAAGCTGACATAAAGGCGTAAACCATGTAATGGCGATATACCATGGAATGGGAGAAGTGGCAGAGTTTTTGGGGGCTCTGAGTAAGGTCTGAGAGGAAGATCTATATAGGGTAAGACTAAGTTTGGATTGTATAACTGAGTAATTGGTCCTGCAATATTGTATTAGAGTGATTGCTGACCACTTTTTGCATTGGAAAATAGAAATTAAGGGATTTTTGAAGAATTTGTGAAGTCAGTTTTCTCATTTTTTACGACGTGAGAAATGAGAAAACTAAAGAAATGTATTAGGCTAGAAAATTTTTTAAGGTAAATGGAATGAGATGGCTTAGTTGGTTTGGACATCAATAGAGAATGGACAGTAAGAGATATTTGAGGAAGAGTAACTGGTTAGGTGTACAAGGTATTTGACCTAAATATAGGCCAAGGAAAAGATGGAGTTAGGGTGTGTTATGCCTGTCCTGGAAGATTTTCCGCTTACTCTGATGATCCTCAGTGAACACTCTTAACCCTTGTTGATGGAGCTGGTGTAAACCAAGGAAACTTGAGGCGTGGTTATGGAATTTTGCATTGGCAGTGGTTTCCTCGTATTCACTATATAGCTCAATTATGTTTTTGATTGTAAGTGAATGCTGATGATTATAGAGAGATGGAAGCAAATTTTTCTATTTGCTATCATGCACTTTTCTTTGTTTAAAGAGCTGACTGGTAAGAGAAGTTAGTATGTAGGAAAAAACTTTGAAAGTAAAGAAATTTTGAATTAAAGTACTTGCATAGTATGTAATTCTTCTTCATTTTCGCAAAGTGTCAGTTATTACCAGGTATAGTTAATGTAGTTATGTATAGAAATAAAAAATTAAATCCTTTACAAATGACCCAGACAGAAAGTATAGATTTATATTCATGTATGTCTTGATTTTTGAGGAATGTTCTAACACAGTGATTAGAGCACTCAACTTGGGAGGTAACAGACTTTCTGTTGAGTCCACCGTGGGGAGTTAGGAAGGGAATCCAGCCTTAATTCCCCAACTCCAACCTGTCTCTGTCACCAAATAAAGGATATTGATAATGACCAAAACAGCAAACAACAAAGATCTTGATTTTGCTTCATTATTCACGAATACAGCTTTACGGGCAATATTTGTAATTGTTACTAAGATGAACTTTGTTAATGTTTGGATTATTTAGAAATGTTGGTGTAAAACCGCTGATAAATTCTAGTAAAGATTTACAATTACTGTCTTCAGACAAGGTTGATGGAATCAGTGAAAAGTGGCAGCAAAGTACTGATGGCAGACGTCTCGTAGAACTATTAGAAAAATTGCGTGAATGTAAGGATGACGAACAACAGCGGTCTTGGGCTTTACATGAAGATGAATTCACAATAGCCACTCATCTAACTAATCTTTTAGATTTACTTGTAAGTTGGAATTGACGTAGTTTTTATGAGTATGACTTATTGAGGTATTGTGGCATACTGTTAGTATAGTGAATTAATCAGGTTTTATATATATATATATATATATATATATATATATATATATATATATATATATATATATATATATATATATATATATATATATATATATATATATATATATATATATATATATATAATATATATACCGGTATATATATATATATATATATATATATATATATATATAATATATATACCGGTATATATATATATATATATATATATATATATATATATATATATATATATATATATATATATATATATATATATATATATATATATATATATATATATATATATATATATATATATATATATATATATATATATATATATATATATATATATATATATATATATATATATATATATATATATATACAGTATATATATATATATATATATATATATATATATATATATATATATATATATATATATATATATATATATATATATATATATACAGTATATATATAAGTACTATATATATATATATATATATATATATATATATATATATATATATATATATATATATATATATATATATATATATATATATATATATATATATATATATATATATATATATATATATATATATATATATATATATATATATATATATATATATATATATATATATATATATATATATATATATATATATATATATATATATATATATATATATATATATATATATATATATATATATATATATATATATATATATATATATATATATATATATATATATATATATATACAGTATATATATATATATATATATATATATATATATATATATATATATATATATATATATATATATATATATATATATATATATATATATATCTGATGAGTTGGTGAGTTGCAACCCTCCCCCACTGCCGATGCCACGTAACATTCACCAAGCGGCCTCGTCTCACAGATATTGTTTGGAGATTAGTAGCTTGCGGATTGGTCAGTGCAGCGACTGCCTCTTCCCATCTATCTCCAGACTTTGGAACTCTCTTTATCTTCTGTCTATCCAAATTCTTATGACCTATCTTCCTTCAAAGAGCAAATCTATCTTCATCTCAGTGCCTAATCCTCCATATCTCTAGGTCCTCAGTACATTGATTATTTTTTCAATCTGTCCTTTTCCTTTGTGTATCATTACCTCATCTCTGCCATGTCCATGGGCTTATTCTTTTACTTCGTCTTAATGTTTTCTTGTGCCTGGGCCTTTACTGATGAGGGCAGTTCTCTTGCTTGTCCCAATGTCAAAACAATAATACACACACACACACACACACGCACGCAAACTCTCCTTGACTTACGAACATCCGGAGATAACAACTTGAGAAAAGTACAGTGCCTATGCAGTCTACTATTTGCAGCAAGTTATGAATGGTTCAAACGTTTTAAGAAACGTGCAATCTTACATCATTTGTCTTTAGGATAAAAAAACATGTATTCTAACACAACTTTAGGAATGTTTGTATGCCCAATACAGTACTGTATACAAAATGCCAGTCCACGAATAATTCAAAATATATATATATATATATATATATATATATATATATATATATATATATATATATATATATATATAATATATATATATATATATATATATATATATATATATATTATATATATAGACAGTGGTGACCCCAACCCACGAACTTAATCCGATCCCAAACACTGGTCTTGGGTTGGATTTATTTTTCCCATTGAAAAACATGTAAATTCAGTTAATCCGTTCCTGGTCACAATAAATATTCATTTAAAATTTTTTTTAGTCACTAAAAACATGAAATATATTACAGGTTAAATGTATTTCATCTGTAAAAGGAAAATTACATTAATAATAGAAAGGAATTCTACTCTATTACAGTAAAAGATGTACTTATTCAGGTATACAGTATACACTAGTTGCTACCCAGTATTAAGTAGCAAAGTCCAACACTTAGAAAAAGTTGTTACATTCTCCCACTATTAACAAATACCGTAGGAAAGAGTACATACTGTAGGTAAAAAACAATAATGTAGGTAAGGAACAGTACTTTATGTAACTTTGTGCATGATTGTTGCTGGCATACATGGATGGTGGTGGAGGAGGAGGAGGAGTAATTTTTGGAAGGAGAGTCCCCCAATATAACAAACACTTTTAACTTTCTTAGGAGCCATAATAAGGGCTATATGAAAGGTAAAGCAATGGAAAATAAAGCTAGAACTATGAACAGATCATAAACAAACCACACAGCACGGGCACCAATGCAGAACTGATAGCAGGCAAGTGGGACACGTGGTGGCTTGGCCAACACGTATGTTCGTGGGTTGGGGTCAAAATTTTGTTTGTGGGTTGGTTTGTTCGTGGGTACAGGCGTTCGTGGGTTGGGGTCACCACTGTGTGTGTGTGTGTATATATATATATATATATATATATATATATATATATATATATATATATATATATATATATATATATATATATATATATATATATATATATATATATATATATATAATCAAACCTTGTGATTTTTCCAGGAAAATGGTGACTTGGTTGTTTGTCGCAGAGTGCTATGTTTAGATGATTTCCGCCCCCTCTTAACTTTAGTACAATATTACCAAATGGAAACCAGATGGCCGCTTAGAAAACTCTTGCTTCAGGTACAGTACAGTAACCTGGTTTTAATACTGGTTTCTTTTGATGAAATTGATTAATGAAACGACAGTTTAGGCATACTGTTTTTTATGCAAGATGGAAACTTTATGTAATTATATTACATGTGGATTACAGGGAGGATTGACTATCCATATGTTTTACAGCTCTTAACGTTGTTTATTTTTTCCTATGAGTACCAGTAGTTAACCTCAAAAATCTCTGTATTGATAATTTTTCCACTATGGGAGAACGAAAGAATCATTGATTTACCATCTCCTATAGATAGAATTAATAGTATTGTACTGAGTAATCATAACTATCTATTATAGATTAGATTTGTAGTTTTTTATTAATCCTTTATATATATATTTTCTTTCAGTTTATGCTTCTGCTGTGTAATTCTAGTATTGAAGTTATTGTATTTATTTATTCATAACTTCACTTAATGTGAATCTGTGTAATTTCTTCCCACCAAGAGTCCAGATTTTGCTTTGCCTCAGCCACCTTTCTTATAAGGGAGATTATGGTTTTGTGTTTAGATGGATAATCACTGGTGGCAGGACAGCAAACATTCCCCCACCCCTTTCTCTTCACTGTATGTTGTGTTGTAAAATTTGATTAGAAAGGATAAAAATGCAAAGGGCTGGCAATCCTTTGCTTCCTGAATAGTCTCCCATGCCACTACTTCTTTTTCCTCCTATTCCTTCTTTTTCACCTTCATCCTTCTTCCTATTTTTCTCCCTTATCTTTCTCTTCTTCAAAACAGCATATAGGCAGAGCGTGATTAAGTTCTGCACCTTTCCTTTTAAACCCTTTTTCTACTGGCTGCAGCAAAGTACAGCTTTATCTTGAAGAAGAAAAAAGTTACACTCTAGTCCTCTATCTCTTCCTTTTTTCCATTTTGAAATTATTTGTCCCTTGCCAACGATGAAATTACATATATTTTGTGCGCTTTTCTTCAGTCATTGCAAAAAAATATTTTCTGATGTACAGGTATTCTTTATTTTCCCTCTGAGTGGGACAAAAATACCTCTTCCGTAT
Source organism: Halocaridina rubra (assembly GCA_037179515.1). NCBI lineage: Eukaryota > Metazoa > Arthropoda > Malacostraca > Decapoda > Atyidae > Halocaridina > Halocaridina rubra. The sequence goes on from JAXCGZ010019210.1 coordinate 45,638, forward strand.
TTCCCTTGTTGTTGACCAAGTGGAGCAGAATGAAAAGACTGGTAATCCCCTCTTTTGTATTCTCTTCCCGTATACTGTACATTTTTTTGACTGAACCACTCACCTATGTAACAGGGATTATGGCTTTCGTGTACATATAGACTGGGGGGAAAGGTTTTGTAAATTTACCATTGATTTTTTTATGTAGCTGGTTCTTTTAAACTGCTTCTGGTTTTTTTATTTCACATTTGATAAGTTGGGAATCTCATATCAGGTTTTTGGTGCTGTTTGCCAGATGTCGGCAGCAAACATATCTTATCTTTCTGCATCAGTGTTTCCTGTTGAACTTACCAGGTAAGCTTAATACACCTTAGTTTTTTCACCTATGAGATGTTAAGTGGTTTGAATGTATTTGTGTTATATCAGAGTATATGGTTCAGTGTCTCATATACTTACCCTCGGACATAGGTTATCAGATTTGATATACTAAGTATTGACAATCTTATATTGTTATATATTAGCACTAAATAGGAACCTTATTCAGCTATTGTATTGAGGTGTGAATTATTATTCTTATAATTGATAGAACAATTTTGTGCAGTTGCACAACAAAATATTTCTGGATATTTTTTTCCAAATACAGTAGTGTACGTCTTACTATGGAGTCCTGTTCTACAGGTCCCAGATTTGATTCCCGCCTGTAAGAGGTAGATTATTAACAAAAAATAATGGGAAATATTTATATTATTAATAACATCCAAATATTCCATCTCCTACTGTAGACTAATAAGTATCCAAATATTCTGTCTCCTATTGTAGACTAATAAGCATCCAAATATTCTATCTCCTACAGTAGACTTATAAGTATCCAAATATTCTATCTCCTCTTGTAGACTCCAGCCTTACAAGTCCCTGGTTCAAACCCTAACGATAGGAAGTAGAATACTTGAAAAATATATCTGTGAAAATGTAAGTAATTGATAAGTACTGTATTTTATTTATTCGAACAGAGAAATGCTTGATGGATCCGGCAACTTGGATCAGCTTCAGTATACAGCTTTGGTTATGGGGATGGTTCTTTGCATGGGGGACACACTACCTTATACACATTTCAGTAAGATCATGGATTGTTTTCTTTGTAATATCTTTAAACCTTGTTATATTTGTTTTACCAATAACTGAATTATTTAAAACTTTTGTAAGATTATGTATTGTTCTCATAGTAATATCGATAAACCTTGTTAAGTTTGATGTACGAGTAATTCTTTAAAACTTTTTTTATGAGATTATGCACTCCACGTGGTAATATCTTTAAGCCTTATTAAGTTTCACGTTTCAGTAAGTGTTTAACTTTTTTTTTTATATATTGTGCTTTTTCCCATCAATCTTTTTTCAGGTGTGATGAATGAGAAATTTGACTCTTCTTTCAGATATCACTAATGATAAATCTGACTTTGCTTTCATTTATGATAAATAATGAATGTATCTTGCCTTTCAGGTGTAATTACTGACAAATGTGTTTTGTTTCAGGTACATTGAATGATAAATGTGACTTTTCTTTCAGGTGTGATGAATGATAAATTTATAAGCATTCTTGTGGATGGTATTGAAACTTATAATGAAAATCCAGACAGTGAATCTTTGGCTGAATTGTACTTGTCTATTGTGTTAGCCTTCAATCTTCAATATGCAATACAGCTGCCGCAAATTGATGCCGCAGCAGAAAACTTACCTCCTCCTCCTCTGCCTGATGAAGCCTTACTAAATGGTGATGCAGTGAATGAGAATGAATCTCTTGGTAATTCTTCTACCATTGATAGTGTTAAGAAGGTCCTTAGGACGGATTCAGAAAATATTGTCCTTAAGATATTGTCACATAGGAAAGAAACAAAGTACTTCACCGAAAAGCTTCTGTTATTATTCAACAGAGAAGGTAAGGTAACTTACTGTTTACTGTCTAGTTTTTTGTTTGTTTGTTTGTTTTTTTGTTTTTTTGTGGGGAGGGGGGAGAATTAAGGCTGGATAACCTTCCTGATGCTCTGCCTAGGCTCGAAGATGGGTCCATCACCTCCCAAGTTAAACATTCTACCACTACACCATGGTGGTCCCCATTTTGCTAATATGTGCTATTTTATGTACTATTTACTTAATCTGATCATTTAGATGGCATGAAAAGAATATGATGCTTAAAATTTCTCTGCTCAGTCACTGTCTTATATATATGATGATAATTTTACATCAGGTAGTCATTGTTAAACTTTGACCCTTAATAAGTACTGAATGATTAACTCACTTTTTATCATTTTTGTTGCCAGAGGATCCTATAGCAATGTTTGATCATGAACCTCGTCCCCCAAATTCAGTGTTGAAAATGATGCGGGATTTGTACTCTACAAGGGCAACAGCATCAATATTTTATACTAACGACGAGAAAGTAGTTTGTGATATCATCATCCGGCAGCTTACAGATCTTCCCGCAGACGATAAGGTATGTGACGATGTCTGTTTAGCTATTTATTACCATTCCGTTTGAATTTACATTTAATTTGAAGGGACCTTTTATTCATTCCTTTGTGATGTACAATTTCCCGGATCTTGTAAAGAGTGCATAAGTGATTGGAGTTAGGTCAAGAGGGAGACCTAGCATGAGATGGGTAGATGGTGTGAAAAGAGCGCTGAATACACGTGGAATATCAGTGGAACAGGGAAGAGTACGTGCAAGAGATAGGAATGAGTGGAGGAAGAATGTGCATATATGACGTGGCCCAAATGGATTTCTTGCACCTGCTAGCTCAATGAACTGTGGTGGATGGGTGTGAGGGGAGTTGCCATGTGATGAAGCAGTGGGGGTAAACCAGCTGCGGCTGTGGGGCCACATTGTAGAATATCCTTGCCTTGTGGGTGACCCAAGCAGGGTGGAAGGGGTGGAGACGTGGCAACCCTTTATCCCCAAGGAGTGGTTGAGGTGTGTGCGGATCGTGATGAGTGCGTGTTTCTTGGCTCAGCCACCCCCCTTACAATGGGGGAATGAGGCATGTGTATATATGTAAAAAAGATTAACCTCAGGTTTAATCTTAAGCCTAAGCTTACATAACTGTCATTACAAAGTGCCTCTGGGGGTTACAAGTTAGTTTATAGCATTATTATTCTTTACATGGGATTCTTGGAGTTATTCATGTTTAGAAGATCAGCTTTCTCAAAGTCCATACCATAATGATCACATTTTGAAATCGCACAGACTCATCAAAATAGTACTGTATTAAGAACATATCCATACTGCATTAAATTATAGGTACGTATACTCACTGTCTGCAGTCGCAGTCTCCGATATTCTTTCGAGGCAGCTAAAAGGGTATAGAGGAACAAGGGCTCCCATTCCCTCTTTTTTCACCTGTCCCTAATCATTAATCTTTATGTGACTGTATGACTGCAAAATCCCACTGGGACAAATCAAGAAAAAATGTCAGCATTCCCTCTTTCTCTGATGTATTATTATAACTCGAGATCACACTAATTACAAACTTATAGTGCGGAAATTATTCCAATCTGTCTTATCCCTAACTCCCTATATATCCCCCAGTTGATTACATTCCTCTTTATCACATGTACCTTTGATTCCTTCTGCCAGAAAATTATCCAAAGTCTTTAGAGAGCTATTGCAGGGTTATCTGCTAACAAAGTTTCTCTGTTCATTTTGTGCCATTTACCTCTTTATCATTTTAGTTTCCTTTCTGATGCATATGTTTCCTCTTGTTTCAGTACATTATCCATGTGAAGATTAATAATTCATGATAATAATATCCTTGGATTAGTCTGAGCTTCCCTTGTACTCTACTGTCTTATTGATTTTACTCCCTTGCAAAAACTTCATAACCTGTTTTCTCCCATGCTGTGTACTCAATCTAATTGTATTAAGGTTTTTAATTCACTAAAAAATGTTGAGGGGTTGTTACCTACTTCTCTCTCACTAACACCAGATATTTACTTATTTCCATAAAAAATTATACCCCCCCTCACTGCTTATGTTTCTGTGTAGTATCGATGTACGTTAGTTGAATGCTTCTCAGCTAACATTTTGTAACTTTAAGAATGCCAGTCTGGCAATTGTATCTTTACTCTTCCATACATTTTCCAATACAGATATGTCTTTCTTATCCATGCTCTTTCCAGTATATATCTTTTTTCAAAAAACACATTGAAAATTGATACCCATCTTAAACCTGCATTCACTTATTCACATCTGATACAATCCTTTTGAGTATCAAAGATAAATTGTTCTATAAAATCCAGTCTCCTCTAATTAAGCAATTTTTCCAATCTTACAAATTTTCTCAATCACTCCATAATCTTAAACAATCATTCTCAAGACGAACTCATCAGAACTTTATCCTGCCTGTCTTTGAATCCTTAGGAATAGAAGTCTTTCAATGATGAGTGACCCCTAGAGCCCCATGTAAAGTTAAATGACTCCATAAAGTGTTAGGTGACTTGCCTTGTAAATATGCATATCCCCATAGCACCCTGGGGTTACCCTCCTTTACAAAATCCAAATAGGTAATCTCAAAGCTAGGGACTGCTTCCTAAGTCCCCTTTTTAGCCACGTCCTGTAAAACTTGCAAGGCCATCACGAACAAATTTTTAAACCTCCGTCAAATTTTTTTTCAGCGTCGTAATGAGTATTTGCATTTAATGGAAGGTTTGATAATAACGGGAGGTTGGATGGAACACTGCCATCGGCATAAGGAACTCGTCTTGAGTTGTTCAAATATATTGGCTGAAGAAGAGCCAGTATCAATAGATGATCAAAAGCTTATCAAGCGCATAATGGACATTTATCCCCAGTTCTTTAGTGTGTGAAATTTAATCTGCATATGGTAATGATATGCATTATTGAAACTGATTATCATATACAGTCTTCCACGTCGTGTACATTTAAGAAAACTTTGGATACACAGTGGAAATCTGTTGTAAGTGCTCCTTGCATTCTGTTATGCATATTTACTTTATTAACTCAAATAGAACATTTCATATCTATATCCTATGCACTAGGAACAGCTGAGTGAGATGAAAAAGACATTGTGTGGTTGCCTTGACGATTTTAGTGCATACTCGCTATATCGCACATGTAATTTTATTAATGACTTCTTTATTAATTTGAATTTCTGATGATGTTATTTTGTTTAATCTGCCCCCAAGTCACAAAAATGCACAACATATTAATGCTATGATAATGTTGCTAAAATGGCAAAATGCAATTTTTTTTCTCTGAATTTATATTGGACATTGCAGCATTGAAAGAATAGGTAAAGAACTGAAAAAGATATTTTGAAGGCACTTTATTTGCATTCTCCATCAGAACCATATACTTTGAAAAGATAAGATGTTGGAAACAGCAAATGAGAACACTGTTTGTATTCTTGTTACAGGCTTCATGAATAGATCCCATATTATTGACAATTTAAAGTAATTTATATTACAGTGACTTGAGAATTTGATTGGATACTTCATATGTTTTTAAGATTTTTCTTATGTGATAAAAGGCAGTTTTACGTTATTGTTAATTTGATTTAAGACTAAAGTAATAGAGATCAGGCTGCGGTAGCTCATTGTTAGAGCACACAAGCTGGGTAGTGATAAGCCTAACCAAGGCGGGTTTGATCCCGCCATCGGATGTTTGGAAGGGCATCCAACTTAATTCTTCAAATAGATCTGTCAGTATCCACCCTCATTCCTATTGGGACTTATTGAGATATGAAATGTCTAAAAAAAACTGATTCATTCAAGAAATAAGCCATTGGAATTCATGGTTTCTTTTCTGACTTCAAGAATGTGTTACACTGTATACCTCCAAAGTAAAACTTTAGGCAGCATCTTTTTATATTACTACAGCTAATTTTAATCCAGAACATCTATAAAAAGTCACCAAAGTGACTGCAGCAAGAAGCAGGTATTTAATAAGGAGACCGCTCATTTGTTTTAGATGCATAATTTCAAAAGAATTTTTTATGAGTATGACATCAGGATAGGCAAAGAAAATTGCCCTCATCGGGCCCAGGCACAAAGAGAACATTTAAGAAAAAGAGAAACCGATTTGAGAGTCAAGCCGGAGAAAACAAAGCCTGAAAAAAGAGGTATATTTCGTTGTTAATTGCAAGTGTCATATTTTGAAGCCTCCTTATTATCTAGTGTAAAACACGGGAAATACTTTTAGTAGAATTGTATTGGTGATCCCTAAAATCTACCATGTATATAAGAAATTATTTTGAAAAATAATTTGTAAATATAGCATTATTAATCTTCGGGAATGGAGCAGATTAAGCAGTAGCAATCATTAATCACAAATTAGTATTGTATTTTTGCTTCCCTTCTTGAGGTTTTTACTCTAGCTATTGAGCCAGGCTTTGTTGACCATTTAATGTTCGCTACTTGCGGCTTTTCATGAAATATCTTTCTTGTTAGTACTGTTACTCTCTTGAATTAATGATAAACTTGTAGCATAGAGCTACATACAAATACATATATAAATGGCAGCCGTCTCCATTACAAGGGGATGGCCTAGTCAAAGCCCACATTCATCAGAACCCAATATACCTTGATCACTCATCTTAATTCCTTGGAGGTAAAGGATATCCGCTTTCCCCTCCACCACCCACTTGGGTCAGCTATGGGGTAAGTGGGCTAGGATCTACTGCTGTGAGGTCAAACAGCTGCAGTTACCAGCATAGAGCCAGTATTTGAAAAAACAGACTGTATTTTTCATTGGATAAAGTACCTCTGGCTAACAGGAATGCTGCATAGAAAACTTACTGGGTATTTCTAAGGGTGCACTTGACTTCGAAGGCATTAAAATGTAATGAAATATCTCCTACAAGGTCATTTCAAGGCTGGTACCCAAGACAGGGCATGTGAAGATGGATATAAGAGAGTGTTGTTTATGCACTGTGCAGACTAGACAGATATTAAAAAATGCAGTAATAAAGTATTATGGTATGCAAGACAGGGTTTGTGAAGATGGATATAAAAGATATTGTTGTTCTAGAACTATGCAGACTACACAGATTTTAAAATAGACAAAGTTATTGAAAATATTAGTGTTATTTAAATGTACGGTGATACATTTTAACAGATATAGTGCCATTTTTTGGAAGTGCCAAGTACTTTATTTGAAAATATAAGGTGACAATAGGAAGACTGCAGAAAACTGAGAATCTGTCGACACTTACACATTGTATGCATTAATAATGTAAGCGTTATATAATGGAATCTTCTGTTCTCATATTAGTTTCCCATATATAAACATGTACAGGAAGAAATATTTTTGCCAAAGTAGAGATTGTACTGTACATCATAACTCCTATTCCCTCTCTTCTCTTTTTTTTTTTTTTATGGAATTATCTATCATTTTCCATATACATTAATCTTGAATTATATGACTTGGTTTGCAGTTGTGTTTGGTGTGTACTTTATGCAAGTGGCTGAATTATTGTCATTTCTTATACTACTGGCATCGCGCTGACTAAATAGTTACTTCTAAATTTATTAGAATAACATTGGCTTCCACATATCTTTTAACACACTAATGTATGGTATTTCATGTTGCCTTCTCATTTTGTTTATATTGTTATTATTGCAGACCTTTTATCACTTCAAAATCATAAAAAGAGAAATATTGTCGTATGAGAAGCTTTGTTCGTCTGCACTACGACTCATTGTTACTTCACTCTAAGGTGTGTCGGTTTTATTAATGTTATTTATATTTTCAAAGTTGCAGATTGATACATAATGACTTGAAGCTAATTTATGTATCCAATTACTTTTGATTATTTCTTTTATGCATTTTAACTAGTGATTTTTTGCTGATTCTAATACTCGTGAGTACAAGAGTAATAAATATATATTCTTAGAATCTCGAAAATATTTTGTTCATGCAATTTCTATATAATATGCAATATGATTATTCTTAATATTCTGCGTCTTGAGGGTATGTAATACAGCACATGCTGACTATTGTAGTTGTATCGTTTGGTAATTTAAGCTTGAAAAAACATATATATATATATATATATATATATATATATATATATATATATATATATATATATATATATATATATATATATATATATATATATATATATATTTTTTTTTTTTTTTTTTTTTTCTCTCTCTCTCTCTCAAAAGGATCTACTGTGTAGATGCTGTTGGGAAAGGTTTTATATTTTTAAACTTACACAAAATGACTAGAGAAATATATGAAGAACTTATTAATTTCGTGACCTTAATGTGTCACTTTCTCAAAGTATTCTACAAGAATACACAGAAAACATCAGAACATAAGAAATTAGTAAAACAACGTTTGTTTCTTTTGTTCTGTTGTTGTTTCCATATTCTTGTACTCTGGAAAGGTGACTGGTTAAGATCAGGAAATTGATAAGTACATTATATGTTTTTTCCAATTTTTTTAATGGGCCTTTTCCTACCATTTTAGACTGTATGGTAATAATTCATTGTTATTACCTAATCTCTGATATGAGCTTTTATGCCCAAGTTTAGTCATTTTATTCAAGAAAGTATAAGTTTTGTGACATTTTTATCAGCAAGGACTATATTTACTTGCATTTCTTGTCTTGGAGAGATGTTAAATGTGCTTCAGGACAGATGCATCTCTCAGTGAATTGGAGACATGTTTCCTGTACTGGATTACTAGTAGTTGAATATCCTGATACATATATTGTTTTATCTTTTTAGATAGTTACATCTATTTCTAGTATATATATATATATATATATATATATATATATATAATTAAAATGTGCCATGCAATCATATTCAGAGTTACATATATATTCACAGCAATTGCAGTAATAATTCTCTTTACATTTTAGTAGCATGAATATTCATAATCGATATTCATAGAAAATTTCATCTTCAGATAATATAGCTGAGGAGCTAAGAACATATTAGTATATCATGATTATCAGTCTTATAAAATATTGCTTATGGAGATTAAAAAAAGTCAAAGCATTTTGCATCTATGGCATCTCCATTGCTTACCTGGAATAGTGAGTGTTGAGTCTAGGCAATATATTTATCAACCCACTTGGGTGCTGAACTTTAAATATCTCTGCTATATATGTACCTGTAGAATACTCACCTTCCATCCACCCCTCAGCTAGATCGTATTTCCATCCACACTCTATTTGCCATTAATTAAGCGCGATCCCTTCCATGCAAGTTGACGATTTCCTACTTATTTAGCTTTTTGTTACTTATTAGGAACCGCGGTACTGCAGTAATTTAAGCATTCGACTCTGTAAGTGACAGACCTGCAATTTAGCTTACCACTGGGTACAAGGAAGGGCATTTGTCCATAATTTCCCAGATTCAATTTGTCTTTGTCCACCCCTGTAATAGGGATTACTAGTGACTTTTAAAATGGTAAACAACAATTCTTTGTTATTTATTACTTATGCTATGCATCATTATACGAATTACTTGATTAGTTATGCTTTTTGCATTGCTTTGTTATAATCACAGTTGATTTCAAAATTTTTTAAAATCTTTTTAAATAATAATTACATGAACCAGTCCATTTTTTATATATCTTAATTTCATGAACTTCGATACAGAACTAATTTTAATGAGAATGCTATCATGTTATATTCTTGGAATGGGCATTAAACTGGTGCTAGTCTTGGATGATACAAGTAAATAAATGAATATAAATATTGGAGATATTAATGAACATGGTATAATTTCCATAAAAAGCGCTGGGATCATATCCATTTATGTTAAAATTATTCTTAATTTTGATGAATAAATATGAAATTTCGAAGATTACATTGTTTCTGTATTATATTAACTTTTGCCAACCTGATCATGTCCACCTCCATTTGAATGGGAATTAATAGTTACACATCAAACTGCAAAAAGCAACAACAGATTCATTTAATGGTTTCTTATCGTTACCACTTAATCGTTATCATGCCTTCCATGTAGAAATAAATTACTACGACATATAAGCGATGTTTGGAAGGAAATACATTAATCATGGTTTCTCAAGTATACTTGTAAAACTATTATAATGTATGTTGGTAAACCTGACAGTAGCTGTGAATATATTATCTGGATGAAAATTAGATTATATTTACAAAATTTTGTGATACATTACCTGTGATGCTGTTGGAAAAAGAAAGATGAGATGCTTACGGATGCTAGTGTTATCCATATATTGTTTATCAATTACCTGAAGATTTTAATGATAAATTTTCAGGTATTATTAATATTCTAAATGCATATTAGGTGCAAAAGAAATGTGATGAATATGTTCTTTTTAGGATAAAATGTTATTATTTTTACAATACAAGCAGAACAATTAATAATTATGTGACCTTGACAATATTGTGAACAAATTAAGGCCTGTTTATACATTAATTTAGGAAAATAATTTTGTTAAAGATTCACATTTCTCAGGATCTAGAGTAAGTTATACTATAAGCTGAAAAGTGAAGCTTTAAGCTTTAGGGTGAAAATTTGGAGCTTAAGTGTAATGCAAATATCTATTTTTACTTTATGAATACAATTAATATTCAACAAAATTACAGAAGTCACTGATTTCGAGTGATATTTCCATAGTATTGTGCTGAGTAGGTTGGAGTTAACTTGTTTTATTCATGCTAATGTTGTACATAGTATGGTCTGCCTTCAAATACTGTGGATTTAAATGTAAAAGTTATGGCAGAAGTTAAAATTTTATTATACTATGTTATGTACTTTATTATGCTAAGAAGAAAATGGTTAATATAATAAAATCTTCTTTCCCCAAGGTGAGAGAGGAAATTAATTATTTAATGAGACAAAGTTAATTGTCTTAACTGCATAGTCTGTATTGTAACCCGTGAAAATTTTCATTTAGGAGTTTTAAATTATTATCTCTGACTGCTGGAAAAAATAAATGAAATTCGTTCTGTACAGTTTTCAAGCTAGCACTGTTGGCTGATGTATGGAATTTTGTAAAGATGAGTAATCCTAGAACCCTATGTAAAATTAAGCCCGTAAATTGTTAGGTTAGGTTGTGTTGGGATGGGATAGGTTACGTGATTGCCTTGTGAATATGAATAACCCTAGAGCACCATGGAGGGGTTGTTTTTTACAAGGTCTGATTTGTTTTATTCCATTCTCCTTTTAAGTTCTGTCGGCTTTCAGAGGCTCCTACAAACATGAGATTTTAATGTAGCACACCTTGTGTTGATCCAATTCCCTAGAATTCATTTAATTATAAAGTAGGAGGGATTAAATGACTCCGGGTATTGTCTTTGCAGCAGGTATATGTAAATAATAGAAGAGTGAGAGTAGGTTGAGGAGAGTATATAGAGTATGAAATTCTTCTTTAAGTATAGAAATAAATTTATGTCTTGCTTGCCCTATGAGTTTGTAGAGCACTGATTAGAGCATTCAATTTGGGAAATGACAAACCTGCGTTCGAGACCACTGCAGAGCATTTGAAAAGGCCATCCAGCCTAGATTCCCCAGTTCCAGTTTGTCTGTGTCTACCCCCATATGAATGGGGAGTAAGTTTGATACGTAAAACAGTGCAATAGCCTTACAAACCCGTGTTGGAGGGGGCGTTCGGAAAGGATTTCCAGCCTTAATTCCCCAGCTCCAACCTGTCTGTGTCTACCCCATTGGGAACTAATTGACACATCCTTATGAGTTTGTTCAAAGATGAATCAAGGTCATCAGAAATATAGAAAGATTATGTGGTTATTTATTATTTTTTTTTTAATTCCTTAGAATCTCCTAGATACATCACTGGCAACTTATTGTGGAAATAGCAAACTGTATTCCAATAAATATGTATTTTGAAATTGAAATTAAAGATATTTAAGCTCATGGGTAAAAACAAATTACAGTACAATATTTGAAAAAAAAGTGTTAACTGTAACAATGGATGTATAGTAGATCTAATCCCTCCTCTTTTTCTCTGTTAGTAAACTTGAAGCACATAATACTTGAATATGCAGTGAATTTATTCTTAGTATTTCTGTATTTCTGGTAGATCCATGATCGATTACATTATTTTTGTTACGGAAAAGCTATCACAACTTCAAAATAAGAGCTGTATTCTCAGTAAATGAATGTAAGTGACTGCTAAAAATATCTCAGTTTCAACTCTAGTTTTTCTTTTAAATAAGCAAGTGTGTAATGATGAAAACTAATAACTAATTGTAGAAGTGTGTTTATTTTTCTTCATTACCTTTGTATATTATATGACAATAATGCAATAGTGAAAAGATGTTTGGTTTCCAGAGTTTATGCCCATACTCTATAAGGGCTCCATACTTATGCATTGTAGAATCAGTATATTGCTGACAACCTTCTTTTGTGTGCATTGATAGAAAGTAATGTGGCTGGAGAGCAACCTGGTTAGTTTATACATGTTTTATTATTAACCTCTTCACTGGCAAATTTTTCCTTAAAAATTGGCAATTCCAGACGAACTGAGAAAAATCGAGAGAAATCATTTTTGATGTCTCACTTGTTACTGAGATGCTCAAGTGGGGTTTACAGATGTAGATTAACACAAAAATGCACGTGTCTGCTTTAGGAAGGCTCAGAGAGAGCTGGAATGAACGAGAATACAGGATACTTGTCCAAACCATAATTTTATAGTGTAGCATTTTGCTTTTTAATATTTCGTCCTTTCCAAAAAATTTCAAGACAGTCAGAAACGAGATATAGTTGTTGTTGTTGTTGGGGAAGAGGTTAACAGACCTGGTTTTGTGTCTCTTCATGGTAATCCACCATTTCAGAAGTTTTACTTTGTGAACAAGCAATAATAATGTTTTTATTGCAGTTGTGATACTTTGTTTTGATTTTTTTTTCGAAGAGTTTTGAGGTTAACTGTTTTATCAAAATATTGAAATTGAGGTTGTTGTTTTTTCTAAATATGATTCAAAATCAAGTGTGGTATGCCATTATGTAAGAAGTTGAAATAAAAAATTTCATTAATTTTAAAGTATATCTTAAAAGTGATTGTATTAAAGGTTTTGTATTTGTCCTTTTTCTGCCGTAGTATAACAGAACGCATTAACTCCAAAATCCTTATTTTGAGAAAATTGACGGTAAAGATTTGAGTGCTCATTAATATTTGGCTACTTCTGCACCCTGTCAGTTGAGACGTCAGTATAATGACAAGACAGGCATAACCCACCGTAATGGGCATGTTATTCTCTTTCTGCTGATTTCATAGATACCAAAAATGTGAAAATTGCATTTTTGGAGTTATGTTCTGCCTTTCTACGGCAGTTTTATCATTACACTCTTAATTTATATTTAGAATATGGGATATGTTTTTTCACACCGGGACAACCAAGAAAAATGCCCTCATCAGGCTGGACACCAAGAAAACATTGAGATCTGGAAAAAGTGGAAGCTTAAGAACAAGGCAGAAATAAGAGAATGATAAAAAATAGGAAAGGACAGACCAAAAGAATAGTTGAAGTAATGAATGGCAGGATTAGGCCCCGAGATGACGTTACATCAGCTTTTTGAAGGAAAAAAGGTCATAGGAGTTGGAAAGACAGGAGGAAGAGTTCCAGAGTCTAGAGGTGGAAGGAAATAAGCTGTCGCTGTACCGACCAATCTGCAAGTGTTACGCGGCTTGGCAGTGGGAGAGGGATGTAATTTGCCAACTCACCAGAGCACCAATGGAAGCAGTAATGATAGAAAAGAGAAAGGGATGTTACCTTATGGCTAAGGGAATGAGAATTACATCAGAAATAAGAGAAGAGTCATTGATGAGTCTGATTGCCTTAGATTCAACCTTATCTAAGAGATAAATACTGTATAAGAAGCACCCCAGATTTAAGAGCAGTATTCTGTAGAACTCCCAAGTTTTTAGATGCAGTTTCAGAAATTTGGATTGTGATTCATCCAAGACAGGATTGAGGCAAACTGAAATCCTAATATATTTATAAAAATACTGTAATAGGGTAAATTTCATTAGTTTCAAAGACAATATGGAATTTGTCATTTGCATCAGGAAGTTCGGCAACCATATTTGTTAGTATACATCATAGTGATATACACAAAATGCTAAAGCGAAAGTGGATGGATTTTGTGATATAGGATAATGGGAATTATGGGAGAAAGGAATTCTGAGTGCTCCACACAGACATGGTAATGAAAGTAATGAAAGAAGAAGCTTGTGATTAACAGGAGAGAAAGCAAAGGGGATTGAATAACTAGCATCTCATTGTTAAGAGTAAAATTAATCTTAACTGTTTGTTAGTCATACAGCTCCAATCTGTCTGTGTCTAGTCCCAGTCATATAGGGTTTAAAGTGACATATAAAATGGCAAACAACTGCGATGAGAAATATCATCCGAAAATATAAATAAGGATATTGAACCAGGGAACCATGGTAGTATAGTTCTAGAATGCCCGCCTTGGGAGACGACAGACCCATGATTGAGCCCACCGCATGGTATAAGTAATGGAATTCAGCCTTAATTTACCAGCTTCAATCTGTCCACCCAAAAAATGGGGATTAATAGTAACAACGAGGATACTGAACCAGTGTTGTATATAAAACCTTTTATTTTATTGAGAGAACATAGAGAAATCACTTGCTTCCACTATCAGGGGAAAGCATTTCGAGAAATTGCATCATGAAATAAACCTCATCCTTGTAATTCATGTCATAACACTGGTACTGTACACATACCAAGAATTCATAGCATAGTTTATAACAGCAAAATTGATTGTATTCATGGTAAGTTTTGTGATTATTGCACTTCCAATTCCTAACTCTTTTAAGACAGACAATTTAAGTAATCATTGTACGGCAAAAGAAAGTGACTTGTAATATATACAGTAATGTGACCATTTTTATTGCAATGCTGTAGTGTAAAAAAAAAAAAAAAAAGGTAAATCTTATAGAAAGATAATGTCTAATTTATCAATGTGCACAAGGAATAACAGAACTGACACTTTGTATACTTTTTGGCACTATTTTTTCCTTAAATCCATGGGTTCTTAAGTTCCTCTCAACTCTTTACTAGGTTTTACTTAAATATTGCTCCATACTTAATATCATCTGGTCAATAATAATAATTTTACTTTTAAGACATAGTAGCATATTATGCTAACACTATTAATACACAATTTTAACACAAAACTGGACTTTAGCATGCCCAGTGTAACATTACGTATGTGATGCAGGGTTTTTGTGAGACTTGTTCTCATTATCTTATAAGTTGCTGCTTATATCAGGCAGGCGTAAGAGGATGGATTTCTCTCCCAACTACCTCCTGTGTATTTTAGCAAGGAAGAGTGCTTGTCCATTGCTCCTATCCCTTTTAATTGCTTTCAGCCTCTGGTAGGTCAATTGCACAGCCCCAAGCTCCTACCCAGGAGGTGGTTTACTATTTCTTGGTGCTTGGTCAGGGAATCGGGAGTATGTATATATATATATATATATATATATATATATATATATATATATATATATATATATATATATATATATATATATATATATATATATATGGAAGGGAGTCTCCTGATATCTAGTATCCATAAAAGGCATCCGCTTCTTTTTATGGATTATATATATATATATATATATATATATATATATATATATATATATATATATATATATATATATATATATATATATATATATATATATATATATATATATATAAAGGGAACGAGAAAGTATCTCTGGATACTTAACATATGGCCATAACATCAAAGTATTGAATTAAAACTCAATACACCATGCATTAAATACTGTATTGCTTCCGAACCATCGTTTTTTTTTTTTCCAAGAAAGTTCGTTACATCAGAATTTATTGACTGCCTGGCAATGGAGGCTTGAAGCATTCAAAACTTTGCCCACAAAGTCTTCAGGAAACTTTTTTCCCAAAAAATTATTTCTCATAGATATCTGTTCCCTCTGTGGTAGAAGCTTTCTCCATACATACACTTCAAAGGAGATATTTTAGGCATGGTGTTTTGAGAAGGATGTATTTTATGCAGTCTTCTCTGCAAAAAAAATCATAGACTGCCATATTAAAACGTTTGCAAATAGATATATGAGGTGATTCAGGAGAGAAAGAAAAAAAAAGCCCTAGTAATTAGCTCTCTGAATATACGCAAGTTATGAATAAGAGTAAATGGTAGAAGATTAATAGCATATAAGTAGAAGAAATATGGGAGTGTTATGACTGAAAACAAACGGGTGTGCTTTAACTCGGCCACCAATCTTATAAGGAGGATGCAAATAATGTACACGTACTGAAGTCATTATCCAGTAGCAGTAATGCCAACAGAGCTGAGGTTACAGAGAAAAAGGTGCCATAAACTCCCTGAGATAATGAAGGCACAGATGACCCTATGATCCTCCAAAATCTGTTTAACCGAGACTAGAACTTGTACATTGCATCACTTGCTGAATAAAAAATAATTTTTCCTGTGGAGACTTGCTAGACCATCATATTTACACTTGTGCAACATCCAAAAACAGAGTTATCCAACTGCGTAGTTATCACACCTGCTGCAATGAAAGGAACATAACCGTGGCAGTGCAGTGGTTAAAGCAATCGACTCAGAAACTGCCAGGCCCACTGTGAGATATTAAAAAGGGCATCCAGCATTAATTCCCCAGTTCGAATTTGTCTGTATTCTCTCACATAGTGGTGTTTAATAGTGAAATGTGGCAAACAAAGGCTAACAACCACATAGGCCAACAATACAACATACATTCCTTAAGAGCTCTGTGAAAAACCTGGGATTGGCAGTGACGTTCCTTAAGGACTCGGCTATATGACCAGGCAGCCTAGGGAACAATACATCAACAACAACAACGGCAAACAGTTGCAACAACAGCTGTAACGGTAGGGACAGCAAAGATATATAACTTATGCCAAAGCTCCCTAAGAAAGAAAAAAAATTGTCATTAAGATAGCATCAATACAATCTGCAAAATAATTATCTTTAGTACAGTAATACAAACTGCATAGTTACATTAAAAGTACCTTAATGAATGGATAGTGAAATAACTTGTTCCGGTTTTACGTCACGGACTCCCTTATCAACCAAGGGCTAGGACGGTTGCCTTCTTGCGAAGGACTTGTTTTGGCAGATGTAATCCTTACGCTGAGTGCATGCCTTTGCTAACCTCAGACCGTGGCGGGGCGCGAACCCTCGACCTGACGCCTCAGAGTCGGAGACGCTACCGACTGAGCCACGGCGACTACGGATAGTGAAATAACTAAACATGCTAATTTATGACATTATGAATACTTGTTATTGTGTTAAATTTTAATTTTCAAATTAGACAGTTCATCACTTTCATGAAAAGTTTACATTGCAAATAGTCCGTCACGATGGGACCCTATTCTCCTTTAAGGAACATAATTTGACCCAACTTGATATTCCAGACCGCTTTTAGCATGCAGTTACAGAGAAACTGATCACACTGCAAAGTTTAAACACCAAAGACATATACCTGACCTAACCACATGCTAAATTATGGTTCTCCACAATACAATGCTAGTTCAACTACATGCGAATCTTGAGCTGTACACCGAGATCATTCATTTGTTATTAATTTATCATGGACGGCAATGGTTTAACGGCTTACTTGGAATCTACTGGCGTGAATACACTTGACAAAATGGCTGACTTTGGTACATAATCTACTGTTGTTTACGGCTCGAAAACTATTCATTGAGAGAACAGTGGACGGTAAGTCTGTCTTCTCTTTTTGTGCAAGCACACAGATATCACACTAAGTCTATCATCTCTATTTGTGTAAGCACACTGAATCACACTAAGTTTGTCTTCTCTATTTGTGTACAAACGTTGACTCACACTAAGATGTCTGTTTGATATCGACTTGTTCATGTACAGTATCATTTTTTTTTATATTGCACAACACTAGGTTAGGAAGGTTATGTTGGATTAGCTTAGGTGTGAAAATGAAGACCTTCACTTGATTTCTCCACATGAAAGCTTTGGAAAGTTAATAGTAAATAGCCAGGATTTAGAAAGTTAGTAAATAGGCCAGCAGTCACTTACTTAAATACTTCAAACGAAATATAAAAATTACATAAACTGCAACATTGTACTCTCATATGCAAATGGAATTTCACACAGTACATAAATGGGTTATAAAGTCTTATGCTGCAAAACTTCATATACACCTGTATCTATACAAAACATTACACAGTATATATTTTAAGTCATGAGACAATTTAACTTTCTATTTAATAATTGCTTTTAAATTATAAGATAAAATTGAACTGCAACATAATGATATTTCAACTTAGGGCATGATTTCGAGAATCAAAGGGCAAAATATGATATTCAAAAGAGAGAAAAGACTAACAAATGACAAACTCTAAGAATCAAGTGAAAAAATATCGGATAAAATCAGAATAGAAGGCTAATAAACGTATAACACATATAATCACTTTTCTCCATCCAAGTTAAAAAGGCAAGGACATTCTTTATTTAAAAAAATAAAAAAAAAGTTTAAATACACCTATTTATTGGCCACGTCTGAATAAAAGCTAGAATGACGTCCAAATATTTAGACAGTCACTTTCAGAACTATAGAAGAGAATCAGATGTCCACCAATTCAGAAAGGAAGAAGTGTAAGAATCTAATGATTCTGTTACTCAAATCATTCACTACTGTGAAAATGGAATATTCTACCTAAGTCCCCATACATATTGGCATATTACATTTAGTATTAGTTTTCAAATTTATTTATTTATTTACTATTTTTATTATTATTAAGAAAATCGATAAAATTCTTATCCTCGTCCTCGACTAAAGTGGAATCTCTCTGTTAATATATTAACTTTAGAATGAGAGACACTGGGAGTCTGGCAATATTTAATTATAAATTTGAAAGGAAATATTCATAAAGTACATACATTTTTTTATTACCGCAGAATCAGAGGTTATTAGCATTAACCCCAAAGTAAGTCTTTCTATAAAACGTTCTTAAAGATATCAATACAGTATACTGAAACTTCTATATGATATTAAACAATAGTGTCAGCATGTATGGAGACTGGAAAGAGGCGATTGGGAGATGCCGGTTTGGTGTGGACATCTCGATGCCATCCGTTTTTGTTAAGATTCTTAGGTTAGGTTAGACAAGGTTTTCAAAAGTTAAAAACATTCTTAGTGCAAGAATGTCCATTGCCAAATGGATTTAGGACCAAACGGCTGGTGCCAAAACTGCATACCAAAACGTACCAAACTCACAGAGACAGGCTACAAAAATCCTAAACTACTATCACATTTCATATAATATCTTAAACAATGTTTTATTGAAGTGCTTTTCATTGTCATCTTTAATTTTCAAGTATGACATGATTACATCCCAGGACTGATAACAAATATACACACTACATACTAATACCCCTCATGAATCAAAAGGAAAAACAATTGACAATAACATTTGTACCACAAAAAAGAATTTGTGTGAATTAAAACGTTGCTAAATGATTCTTTAATGCACTATTCTTAGCTGACTTTTATATCACTGTAAAAAACTTAAATACACCATGCACTGCATTTCTAAGTTACAGTCCTAACTTAATATGAAACAATAAAAACGAATTATATACATTCATTCAATCACTTATTTCTACGAAAATATGGCAATGAATGCACAGAGAAAAGCGATGAATGTGAAATCTGACAATTCAATAGGATATCAGTCCTAAAGTAATCCTTCGTTACCAATCCTTAATTGTTTTCAGTATGTACACACCAGCTGCGACTGCTCCCAGAGCACAAAATGTAATTACTGCAGTCTTGAGAAGTGCATTGGCACCACGGCTTAATACAACACCCTGTAAAATTTATTTATATCAGAACTGAGTCAACTGTAAAATATTGCATATATATATATATATATATATATATATATATATATATATATATATATATATATATATATATATATATATATATATATATTGGGTAGTGACAAACCCCTTGCCGGGAAATACGATGGGCATCCAGCATTTCCTCTCCAGCTCCATACCTGTCCTTGTCAACTCCACTCAAGTGGGGATTAGCAACAATGAATAAGAGACAAACAAGCACCTCAGAAAGGATGGATAAAGAGAGGGTAAGGAAGAAGTAGGTCAGATAGGAGTCAAAGGGATGGCTTCATTGAAGCCCCATTCAGGAAGCAACTAAATGTACAGGAGGGTAGAAGGAATGCAAAACATGGAACATATTTATATAAAGGGCTACATGATTTACACTGACACCAATACAAATTTACTAAATAATACAAACTTATATGAGAGGAATAAAACTTAATTCTTAGTACTTGATTTTGTTAGTACATTTTGCAGTCGCATTATTAGTACCATATGAGTATGACTTAAGAAATATGTAAGAGTTTAATTCCTTTCTTTTTCCTTATATGTTGTTAAAACTCCTTTTTCCATTGTATATTATGCTTTCATAACCCAATTTTCTATTCTCAGTGATAATGTTGCAACCATTTTCCATTCTATGATGTGCTGTTTTACTCACTTTTATTTTGCTGCTTTCTTCTTTTATGTCTAAAATATACAATGATACCAAAATATCTAGTACAGATCCCAAAATTGTAATTTTATTTCTATTTTTCATTACCTGTGCAAAGATGTAACCCCTCCTACCATAAAAAAAAATTGATGCAGTATATCTTATTACTGTACTGATGAAAATTAACAAACTGCTGATGTGCGAATCTTAACATACTTATATGTGGCAATAAATACTGTCTTCATTTGAAAGAAATAACAAATAAGATACAAAATATCATATTGTGACATGAGATAATATATACCAGAATGCTTAATAACTAGTATAAGAAACTTTCACACAATAGTATAGGACTAGAACCACTAAAAGCATTGATATACCAAAGCATTTAATTACTTGCCCCCAATATCCTTTCTGTTTTCTCCAGATTCTTCTAGTATGAAAAGAACTAGAGTTTTAGTCTTCCAAATTCTGTGACATTTTGCAAATAGCCAAAATGTTTACTTGTAACCATCCCTTGTATAAAAAGGCATTCCTTTAAAATCATGTATTAGAGATATAAAGCAAAACGTACAAAAGCCTGAGTGTGTATGTGTGTATTGGGGTGGTAATGGGAAGATTCAAAACTGCAAGTCACATACATTCAAGTACAGGCTAACACTTACTGATTATAATCTCATGAATACTGTACATCATAACAATTTTCTTAACTTTTATGAGTTAAAAAAAAAAACACACACACCAGCTTTTATCAGGCCCGAGCACACAGAAAACATTAAAAAAAGGTGGTTTAAGGACATGGCAGAAATATGATGAGAAAGAAAGTAAAGATAAAGAGAGATGGGGAGTGTTGCAAAAGTCAGATGTGACAGAAGTAAGAGATAAACTTAGACATGGGTTTAGAAGATTCCTGCATGCATGTAAACGAGCATATAATGAAAGATTATTCAACTTACCCATCCACCAGCTTTTTTCACCCATGAGCAGATATGCTCTACTAGATACTTCAGCGACCATTTCATTAACAACTGCAGACACTGGTACCCCTGCCGGCGTACATGATACACAGCTACATCCCCAACGAATGTGAACAAGGCTACTATGCGCTCTCTTGTTATTCCACCCTAAGAGAAAAAATGTCTACTAATATTAAAAAATCACTTTATACATTCAGCAAAGTAAAATTATTCTTATAAAATATTTAAAGGTATTGTATTGTGTTAGTGGCTAGGACAAAGAATAAAAGTTCAACTAATCAGATATTTCTCAACAGCATAATTCTGGCCAGTATACAAAAGAAATTCAAAGACCAAATTACTCTAACACACATTTTAAAAGTCTTACCATAAATAATTCCGTGCAAAGTTGAAAAAAGTTGTCCATATTGATGCTTTCTAAATGAACCGTCTCTGCCATACGTTGGACGTTTCTTCTTTCCTCGGTTTCGGCAAATGTATCGGCCAAACGTCTAAGTTCCTGTCCCACTCTATACAAAGCAGGATTGCGGAATCTACAATGAGGAATACAACATTAAATGGCCTGAGAAACATTATTTATGTAATGTATCTTCGAATTACAATACAGTATTTTAATTAAGTGTTATACATATTGCCAGAGTACAAAAAGATGTAGTTTTTTTTAGTAATTTTATGTCAAACTATTAATCCCCATTCGAATGGGGGAAAAACAGACATGCTGGAGCTGAGATATTAAGGCTGGATGCCCTTCTTAATGCCCTACGGAGAACTTGATCGTGGGTCTGTCACCTCCTAAGTCGAGTATTCTACCACTACACTACCAATCTTTTTGAAAAGAAGTACAGTAATATGTAAAATTTAATAAAGTTTTGTCTCTACTCTTCCAACAGGTAAGTACACTACAGCAGAAGAACCTATTGCTTACCACTTAATGTCACTATTAGTTTCCATTATAGAGGTGGCCAGACAGGTTGGAGTTGGTGAATTAGGCTGGATGCCCCATGGTGGGCTCGAACATGGGTTTGTCACCACCCAAGTCGAGTGCTCAAACCACTGCAAAGTCTCCATAGCAATAAAAATACCATTGACAATATGACTACTTCAAAACTTAATTGTTAAAGGTATTGTTATACAGGTACAAACTGCCTGAAAATCATTAGATACATATTTCTTTAAAATATCCGTCCTTAAAACTTCTGCTACAAAAATTTGAAATTGCGACAAAGTAGTTTTTTTTTATTACTGTACTACCCAAGCTCCCTGCCCAAAAGCCCCGAGACCCTAAGGAAGATCCCTGTCGATCCAGTGCTTCCCTAAAGACCTATCAGGGAATGTATGTTGTGTTGCTAGCATATGCAGTGCAAGGTATTTGATCTTGTATTCTCTATCAAGTACCCTAATTTTTCCTATATCACTCATCAGCTGCATTAAGTCCAAAGAGAACCAAATCAATATGTACAGAGGAAATATTACCATGCATTAGCTAATAGCTCAATATGATGAAACAAGAAAACATTAAAGAGCATATTGTATCTTTTGGGATTTTGTTCTAAACCATTTGTTGTTTCTTAAACAAATGTCAATTATCACTGTTATCATTATAATGTTATCAGAGTCCAAGGTAGTTTAGAGTGTGGAAGTTGGGAAGTGACTGACACGGTTTCAAATCCACTGCAGGGCATTAGGGAGGGAATCCAATCTTAATCCCCTAGCTCTGACATGTCTGTATCTACCGCGATTTTAATGGTAACTAATTGTGACTTATAAATAGGTGCAATATTATCTGGCTTTAAATAATATCCTGGTGATGGGGCGACAGTGAACTCCACTTTCAATGCCTATGTGTTAAGTAAATGGAATAGGAACACAAGAAGATGGCAATCATTCCCTCTCTGAATTTGCCTTGTTGCAATAAAATAGCTAGATGAAGCAACTATACTCAGGTTTATGTTGAAGATCTGCTACCTTGACACTTTTGAGGCAGTTGGAGCCACCCTACTTCTTTACAAGGATAAGATAACATACTTAAATATAAAATTAAAATGACAATGAGTAACAGGTAGAGCCTAAAAATACATGCATACATTTAAAAAGCCTTTTAATTATCATATGCTAAGTGATAGTACTGTAAGGAAGAATGTATGTAGCTTATTCCGTACATGTGCATCATAACAATTTTTTACTATATTACTGTACTTCATAATGCTTGCATGTGGACTATGGTTGCAATGGAGTTCGCAGCCACCACGGGACAATAGAAACAATATCCAGTCATACTTCCCCAGCTCCAACCTCTCCATGTCAACTTCCATTTGAATGGCAATTAATAGTGACACATATAACGGCAAAACTTATCAGCGCTTGTATGGTACCAAAAAGTTATATGTAGTGACAGAGAAGCAAAAAGGAATAGCTGATAACTCACTGATCATAAAAACAAACAGTTTTATTAACAAAGAACATTTTCCCTTCACCCTTGAGGTAATATGCTGGACTCCGGGCTCTGGAGGTAATTACTGCGCAGCGTCTCACAGGTGAAATTAGTTAATAAATCCCGCGCATCTTCTTCAATACTATCAACACCAGAAGGCTGGGGACCATAACCTCCTCCTCTCAAGTTCAATGGAAGGATACATCTGACAGACTGAAATATTGAAGAATCTCTCGAAGGGAGTGCTCGTGGGTTGGACCAATCATCTCTCCTGTCTTGGCAATTTGGGAGTTGTGGTAGACGATCATTTTCTGAGAAAGAAAAAAAAAAAAAAAAAAAAAAATTAATTTATGAAAATAAATTATTGCTGATTGCTATGTTTTACAAGCTTATAGCTAGAATTACGGGTTAAAATTAATTTAAAAACACGGAAGAAATGAACAGTACTATATATGATAGCATACTGCACGAGTACAGAATTTGTGAATGAATGCTTACATCAAAGTATGACCGTATAATTATAAGCTATCAAATACAGTACAGTATATAAAATATATATTACAAAAATCATATGGCAATATGAGATAATCCCTTCTCTTAAAGCATCTTTATGAAACATCTTTAACTAAAAGGCACATTAAACTGTGGGGGCTCTTGGCAATGTACTTTGGAAGCATAATCCATAAGTGACAAATTGGGGGTTAATTTTGATGCCAACTTTAGCGTCTTACATGATCACTTACTACTATAAGATAATAGTGAAACTTAACATTCATTACCTTTCTAAATAGGTTAAAAATGGTACTTTACATTTGTAATAGCAATTCTATAGGTAGAGAGGCTTAATTAAATGGCATCATATCTTACAGTCTTTTAACTGGCTTTGACTACCTACAGTACTAAAACTAACATAATTATGACTATCATATCCCTCTTCCTTCTAGTTATATAGCAACCCTCTCCTTCAAAAAAATCAACCAAAGTCTGTACCTGGAGCAGGGTCCTGTCCATTATCATATTTAAAGGAGACACTAGCTGTGGGTGAACAAGCCAGATCTTCCGAAAGATTTCTACGATGCGAAAAACTGTTACTCCTTGATCTACGTCTCACTCTAGTATCGTAATTCACAGCAGCTCTATCGGGTTGATCTCTGCCAGTTGGAAGCGGCCTTACGCGTGGTCTGACAGACATATCGTGACGTACTTCCGCGTAGTGGTCAAAACCTTGATTGCTGTTTTCGTCTACATTATTATTTTCACTATCTTGTAAAGCCAGCTCAGTCAGTTGTTCAACTGAGATATTTACATTCTGCTGATAAGGCGATGGAAGCGAAGGAGCGGGAGACTGCAGCGAAGAAGTCGAAGATGAAGGTAAAGGCGATGAGAGAGGGGAATGAAGCTGAGATGGAGAAGGGTTAGATGAAGCTCTAGGTGAGTTAAACTGGGATGGGGAGGAAGGAGATGCTAAATTTTCCTGACTACTAAGACTCGAAGCAGTTTCAGTGTCCTTGTTCTCTTCATATCGCGCCTCTAAGTGGGATTCCTCGAGAGCTTCCCCATTACTTTCCCGAACATTTTCAGCATCATTTGTGGATGTGGGACTTTTATTAGCCCTGTCCCCGTGAGGAGAACTGATAGCCATTTCAGCTGCAAAATTATATTAAGCACATTAATGTGACTACATTAATTTTATATATATATATATATATATATATATATATATATATATATATATATATATATATATATATATATATATATATATATATATATATATTACCTCATCATTACATTGGATTTTGTTAATAATAATACGGAAAAACAAAATTTTCTTACTGTCAGGTCAAAGGATCTTTATGACAGTCAGCAAAATATATAAAAGACCCAAAAAACAAAAGCTTACTTAAGAAACAATAAAAAAAAAATGCAAAATTACATATATATAAATAATAAAATATATAATATAATGATAAAATCATTAAAAATCTTAAGAATTTTAAAAATACTTTGCATAGTATAAACTGCATAAATGTACAGTATATAAAAAAAAGAAAGGAAAATCACAAAAAAATAACTTCTTATATAAATTAATTAATAAATTCCTTTAAAAGATTAAAAGAGTATAAAATTTTGCACATAGCATGCACTATACATATGTAAAATACATATAAATCACCAAAATCCAATAAGAAGTTCAAAATAAAAAAAATAAATGTCATATATATATATATATATATATATATATATATATAAATATATATATATATATATATATATATAATATAACGTATGAAATAACTAAAAAGCTTAAATGTATACTCTAAAATTATTATAAAGACAGTCAAAATACCGAACTGTCAAATGACTTATAGTACTAGTGACATTATGGGGCTGTTTATAGGGAGGTATTTATAGGGGTCTCAGTCTTTTTAAAGAGCTCATTCAGCCTGAGTCATTTTCAAGTTAGGTAATGAGTCTTTGAACAAATTAAAGACGTAAGATGAGGTATAGCTGTGCGCATATATGGAATCAAAAGTATAGTTTTCCTAGCGCTACTGAGGTAACACAAATGACTCTAAACTTACTGAAGCAACACATTGCAGTCCAATAGAAAGCATTTCCAATTTAAGTATTACCAGTATTTGTGATAGATTAGGCTGGGATATATACATTGTGCTTTAAAAAAAAATATATATATATACCATGATGTTTGCCTGTTACCACTATGAGTGAAGGGGAAGGTTTTATCTTTATAACAGGTCATTTCCAACAATAATCACTCAATTTCGATTGCATCACGTAAATAAAAAGTAGAAAATAAAACAAA
This sequence comes from Halocaridina rubra, assembly GCA_037179515.1. Lineage (NCBI taxonomy): Eukaryota > Metazoa > Arthropoda > Malacostraca > Decapoda > Atyidae > Halocaridina > Halocaridina rubra. The sequence goes on from JAXCGZ010019210.1 coordinate 72,430, forward strand.
TGGATATCTATTGCTAATGATTTATAGAAAGGGCTTACTACTAACTAAGGACTTGAGGTTGTTTTTAATACCGAGGCGTTTAATAGGGGACTGCATTGAAGTAGAAATTTTGTCTTTCAACAAAACTCTCGTCATTAAATGTAACAGGCTAATCCCTAAGTTGAGGTTTTCTTAAAGAAGACCCGTTTTTGCAATCTCAGCAACCTTATCCAGTAACTGAAAACCATAATCCCTATAAAAATCAGTGTGAAAACTAAAAAGTTAATTACTTGGAGTTAAGTCTCTCCTCAGGGAGTAGCATTGCTTCAAAACAATGTAAACTTACTGCTACAGAAATATCATCTCTATTCTCAATTACCTAACCAACCTACCCAAACGTAACTTAATATTATAAAATTCTGAGATTTTTCCTAGTCGAGTGTGTGAAAGTAAACATTTGCCAGATTCGAAAAACAGTAAATGTATAATTTCACACCCGCAGTCAGGAAAAAAGTTTCCTGAAATTCATTACAATATGAGATATGGTTAGGTTAGTTCAGCCCTAGTTAAGAAATGGCTTGATAATTGTAATTATCTTTTTATGTTGCTTTAGATAAATTATCATCCCAACAAAGAAATGAAAATAGAATATAAAAAAAATATGTATTCCAAGTAAAAAAGAAAATCATAAAAATAATTTCAAATATAGACTGGTTTTCAACTGCAGGTGAACTATCCTAACTTAGTTTTAGTTCCGGTTTTACGTCACGGAATCCCTTTTCTACCAAGGGCTAGGACGGTTGCCTTCTTGAGAAGGACTTGTTTTGGCAGATGTAATCGTTACCGTGAGTGCATGCCCTTGCTAACCTCAGACCGTGACGAGACGCAAACCCTCGACCTGATGCCTCAGAGTCGCGGACGCTACCACTTGAGCCACGGTGACTATAAGGTGATAAGAACATAAGAACATAAGAATAGAGGACACTGCAACATGCCTACTGGCACACACGAGGCAGCTCCATTTTTGAATTGTATTTTCCACATGTCTAACCTATTCTATTCTACTCTACTTATTTATTCTATTTTTCTGTTTATGATTTTTCTAATAAGCACTAACCTATTCATACCCACCCTACCTCTGTCATATGTCTATCTAATCTACATTTGAAGGTGTCTAAGGTATTGGCATTTACTATCCTACTAGGAAGCTTGTTCCATGCATCAGCTACTCTATTACCAAACCAATTTTTACCAATTTCCTTTCTGAACCTAAATTTATCAAGCTTAAATCCATTATTACGAGTTCTGGTCTGATCATGAATTTTTAAAACTTTATTAATATCTCCCTTGTTAATCCCTTTAAACCATTTATACACTTCAATCATATCCCCCCTAACTCTTCGCCTCTCTAGAGAATGTAGATTAAGTTTTTTTAATCTGTCCTCATATGGTAGATTTCTGATATTGTGTTTCATCTTGGTCATTCTTCGCTGCACTCTCTCCAAGGATTCAATTTCCATTCTATAATAGGGTGACCAGAATTGCACAGCATAATCTAAATGGGGCCTAACTAATGCAAGATAGAGCTGCAAAATAACTTTTTCCGTCCTATTGCTAACGCTTCTTGAGATAAATCCTAAAATTCTGTTTGCTTTATTTCTGACTGCTGTGCATTGCTCTCTTGGCTTAAGACTACTACTCACAAGAACTCCCAAATCCCTTTCACACTGAGAACTCATGATTTCATGGTTATTTAGCTTATAACTAGTATTGTCTTTTATAGTACCCATTTCAACTACTTTACATTTTTCAACATTAAATTCCATTTGCCATTTGTCCGACCATTCAGATAATCTATTTAGATCTTCCTGTAAAGCATGAATGTCTTCTTTTCCATTTATAGTTCTACCTATTTTAGTGTCGTCTGCGAATTTACTTAGGTTACTACTGATATCCGAATCCAGATCATTTAGATATACGATGAATAATAGGGGACCCAGTACCGAGCCTTGTGGTACCCCGCTAGTAACCGAGCCCCACTCTGATTTCTCTCCATTTATGCAAACCCTCTGTTTTCTGTCTTTTAACCATTGTTTGATCCATCTGAGAACAGCTCCTCCTATACCATGAGCTTCCAGCTTTTTAACTAATCTTTTGTGAGGAACTCTATCAAAAGCTTTGCTAAAATCTAGATATATTGCATCATATTCTTTGCCACAATCTACTGCCTCGTAAACTTCTGAATATGTGATCTATCCTAACTTACTTAATCGAATAGAGTAAATTACATTAATTTTTACCAAAACGGTAGGATGTAAACGTTTATCCCAAGCTTACTGAACAACTGCATAACTTACAGGAACAAAGTACATGAACCCCTCATTAAAAGTTTCAGTAAAGGTTGACTTTCACACCCGAAGTAGCAGTTTTACACAAGTAGTAGGACTTTCAAACCTGAAGTTCGACTTTCACACCCGAAATAGGTCATTCAAACTCGAAGTAGGACTTTCACACCCAAAGAATTTTCACACCTGAACTAAGACTTTCACACCCGAATTAGGGATTTCACACTCGAAGTAGGGCTATCACACCTAAAGTGGGAAAACAGTTCACAATATATACTATATTTGATTGTTAGGTTAGTTCAGTTAAGTTCATCTCCTGTTCAGTGGCGAGTTGATAAATAAATCACTAAGTTTTATTTGGCTTAGATATTTTTTCAACGTTATAATTCTGAACAATTTCAGAAAACATAGCCTAGGTCTCATTGGGTTGACGAACTTTAAATATATCACATACTTAGGAAGAAATATCAATAACTCTGAGACGTTTGAGGGCATCTGAAACAAATAACAAAGACAATTATTTCCTTAGGCAAAAATAGTTTAAACTTTAACGTAATTTAAATCAAGAAATATGCACTGGTTACATGTACACTTTTCAAGCTCAATCATACACTATTTGGGATAATATAATTAAGCTACAGCTGAAATAACCTCAAAGTACGCCCTTACCTTCCAAAAGTTATACAGTATGTGCCATACGAGCGGTACGTACCATTTATCTTTTCAAGGAATCCCTCCACGTACGGATTTGCTTATCACATAAACATTCGCGTGCAGTGGTTGATGGTAGATGGCGCCACGTGTGTTTATTTACATCTTCATGTAATTTCATAGACAACAACATATGAATTAGATCTAGAAGCTGTCATTTTTAATAGTTGCCATCTTTATATCCATCTTATGAAATTGTTTGGATTAGTTTAGTTCATATTCGGTTACGAAGAGAGTTGATCATTGAATTTATTGCTATTTAGTTTTCTTAAATATTTTTTAACGCTTTATATTCCTAAGACTTATCAAAAAATATAGAAATCTTAATAGACATTATCATCTTAAATTGATAACATCTGTCTTTACTTATGAAGTCCATCTTTATTTCAGATTTGGGAATTGAAATTATCAACATAAAATCATTTAGAAACTTAGGCGTACTGGAAAAAATATTCAGTGAGTTACTTTTGAACATGGATTTCATCTTTTCATGAGTGGGTATTGGAAAGAAAGAGACAAATTACAAAATGAAGTAAAACTACAAAGAGATAATACCCCTTTAAGAGAAAAGTTTACAGAGCATAAGAAACAAGTAAAATCATTATTAAGTAACAGTAAGAAACAGTATTACAAAAATGAATTTCAAAACGCTAAAGGCAATATCTCTGATACATGGAAAATTGCTAAAACCATGCTTTCCAATAACTGTAATAAAAGTAGTAACATATCAATTATACCCGATGAGGTAGATGTAAGTGCTAAAGCAGAAGAGTTCAATAATTTTTTCGCTGAAGTGGGGAAAAAAAACCTTTGAAAAAACAAAAAAAGAAATAATAAATGAAATCAATAATAGTAATGGTGGTAATAATAATGATGATGGTAGTAGTAATAATAATAGAAATGTTGATAATGGTGTAAATAATAATGATGGTGGTAGTAATGGTAATGATAATAGTGATGATGGTAGTAATAATAATAATAATGTTAATCTTGAAGAACATAGTGCATTCAATAGAAGTAATGATGTCTTTAACCCTACTACAGTAGATTGTAATACAGTAATCTTAGTAATAAAAAATCTGAAAGACTCTAATGCATATGGATCAGATGGAATTTGTTTTCGTTTTATTAGAGATTCATTATTTGTAATAGCATATTATCTGACGGTAATAATCAATACTTCCATAGTTACCAATATTTACCCAGATTTATGGAAAAAAAACCCCATGTAATTCCTGGTTTTAAAAATGGAAATCCTGACGACGTCTCTAACTATAGACCAATCTCTTTACTACCAATTTTATCAAAGATACTTGAAAAGATTGTTGCAAATCAGTTAAGTGAGTTTCTTGAAAAAAATAAACTTATTGCAAAAAGTCAACACGGTTTCAGGCCAAAATTATCAACCGAAACTGCCTTATTGAAAATATCAGATGAAATATACAAAAATATAGATAATAAGAAAATATCATTGCTACTACTACTCGATCTTTCTAAAGCTTTTGATAGTGTACACCATACCATCTTATTAGAAAAATGCAAAATAATGAACATTGACCCAAGCTGGTTCGAGAACTATTTAAAAAACCGCTACCAGTCAGTCAGAATAAAAGATGTAGTTTCAAGTCACAAGAAGGTATTGTTTGGGGTCCCTCAGGGATCGATCCTAGGACCTATACTCTTTCTAATATATGTAAACGATCTAGTAAAATATTTACCTAACTGTTATGTCATTCAATATGCTGACGATACTCAAATCTTAATTGAAGGAGAAATTAATGATTTAGAAAATATTATTCGTAGAGCAGAAGAAATTTTGTATATGGCTAAACGTTACTTTCTAAAAAATGGTCTGTTACTTAATGAAACTAAAACCCAATCTATTCTTATCGGATCCAGACAATTATTATCAGAAGTTGATGACAATCTTCATATAAATTTTAATGGTAATATCATTAAGCCAATGAACTCGGTAAAGAACCTAGGTGTCTATTTTGACCGTTACATGAATTTTGAAATGCATATAGATGAAATTTATAAAAAAGTAATGGGTACTCTAATATATCTAAATAGGGTAAAAGACTCATTTGAAACATCAACTCGTATAATAATTGTCCAGTCCTTAGCTATGAGTTTAATTAATTACTGTCTCAAAGTTTGGGGATGTACAAATAAGACTCAATTACAAAGAATACAAAAGTTACAAAACTTTGCAGCACGAGTGGCTGTTGGCAATGTAAGAATATATGAGCACATCTCTCCTGTTTTAAAAGATCTAGAATGGATAAAGATTAGAGATAAATATGTTTTTGATATATGTACCTTTGTTTTTAATATACTAAGAAACAATCTTCCTGATTGCTTGTATAATTTTTCTACAGTAAGCTCAGTTACCGGGTTAACTACCCGTCAAGGGGAAGATTTATTAGTACGAAGGTCTAAAACTGATATTCTCTCAAGAGATATAAACATTCGTGGACCTCATTTATATAATCAGCTTCCCAGAGAACTAAAAAATGCTGGTTCAGTGTATACTTTTAAATATAATCTTAAGAAGTTACTCTTAAAGGAAGATTTTACTTGTAAATTTTAATAGTACACTCATCTTTATGATTTGTTTGTTTTAGTATGTCTATATCGTACACCACAGATGTCTATCTGGAATATATATGCATCTTATTTGAATACCCAATGTACTTTGGAAATAAAGATTTATTATTATTATATATTATTATTATTATTATTATTATTATTATTATTATTATTATATATATATATATATATATATATATATATATATATATATATATATATATATATATATATATATATATATATATATATATATATATATATATTATTACAATACACTATTATGTATAACTTTTACGAGTTACTAGAGGGTGATAAAAACAGGAAAACGATCAGATAAGTTTTGATTACATATTCGTAACTATTCTGTTCGTTTCAGTTACGAGAGAGTAGCTTATCGTACCTTTAGGTCAGCCTTATCAACATACTGTCATTAGTACCGAGTAGCATTATGGTAAAGATTATTTTTTTCTCATTGAGTGTTTTTCTTAAAGAAAGCAAATAATAAACGATTAAAATCCTATTCAATTCCTATTGAAATGACTACACACATATTAGTGATAATATATCACTAATTGCATTTTTAAGCTGTTATTGGCGATAGATCTTTTCTTTTATATTGTATATCATCGACTTTTTAGGGAAGCGAATTACTTTGTAAATCTGTAGTAAATCGGCCACAAGATGGCGAGATAACAACAATTTTATGTGTTATTTCTTAGTCTGTGGTCAAATGTAAATTCATCTTCGCACAGGTTTTTAATAATTTAGGCTTTTTATATATTGTTTACTCTTTTTTGGCGCCGCAATCCACAATATTTTACATATGATTCATAAATATGTATTACTCTATTTTATATTCATTATTTTGTGAAAACATTCTGTAAACATCCCGACAATATACTTACGATTTCAGCAAAGAGCAAACATAAGTTGCCTAATATAACGTCAATTACAGAGGAAATGTTAATTGTTGTGATATAAACAACAATCGTGTATAAACGGGAAAAATATAAGGTTAGACAAAAAGAACTAACCTGAGATTGGTAGAAACAAAGTATTTCGATGGTTGAGCCTGCTGGCTAGTACAGTGGTAACGCGCTGGCTTCGCATTCACGAGGTCGAAAGATCGGTTCCCGTCCAAGACCGAGACTTTAAGCTGTTTACTGGCAGGAACTGCTGTGGTTGGACACCACAGTGGGGGGTTGGGGCTTGCCCTGGCTGACGAATACCCATTGTATTGAAATGGAAATAAAGTTTGTTTGTTTGTTTGTAGGGAAGCGGCTGTCGCGGCGGGTTCTATCCCACCGCTGGGCGTTAGAAAGGGCATCTAATCTTAATCCCCAGCTCCAATATGTTTGTGTTCACCCCCATTCGAATGGAAACCGAGTGTGACAAAATGGTGTTTATATGAGAGCCATTTCAGTTTATGTCTCATGAATGCTGAGTTTCGTTTATCTAAACCTGGAACGTTATTGTTTAATATCCTTTTCAGACTTGCAACTAGAAATATTAAAGTATTTTAGGAATATTCATTCAGTCTTGTATTTCAATTAGTATACTGAGAGTTAACATGACCAATCTATGATTTCTGGTCATTCAGATAGCATATTTTTTGAGAAACTGCATTAGTTGTACAGAAGGCACATACAGTACATTAATGTTTGTTTTTCTCCTGCTAGAAGTATTTTGTCTAGGAAAATATACATTCACGTGTATGTATGTTCTCCTAGACAATTTACTTCGTCATTATTTGCTCTGAAGTTCTAAAATGTGACTAAAACTCGCTCACTCTGTTTCTCACGTTTCCTCTAGACGTCTTGTGGACCGCATTCAGCTGAGATTAAATGTGTCCTATTACATTTGACTACGCAATGCAACGCCCATCCGTCAGTATTGTCACACATGTACTGCGATAAGTAACCCCAAAATAATCTTTCATGACTTTTCAACTTCCTTGACTCAATACAACGTGTTTACTTTTCAGAGGTCGATGCATCAACATCTCCCAATACTTTTACACCTTCGACCTCCTCTTTGCTTTTTTATTATTCTTAACAGCTTAGCTTAGGATTTTTACTTATTACTTTATTATTGTTTTACTCAATATTTTAAACATTTAAGTTAAGGCATACATAGTAAGGCTGGGATTCTCAATATTGCTGTTAGTGCATACATGAAAAAAAAAGTGTTTGATGCCATTAAGGCGTTAATCTTCTCAGCATATTTAAGATACGACAGTTCTTGCGCTATTTTTTCCCCATTTATTTAATAATCAGAATATTCTACCAGTTTTGGGTATTTTTTAAAGTATACTGCTACTGTTTCTCTACCTATTTGAGATTACGAGGCGATACATTATGTGATCAGTAGTGTCTTAGTCTCGGATGAGTAGGCTAGTTTTACTAGCCTACTGATCACAGATCAAGTCAACCTTGATCACAAAGAGTATCGCTTCGTTATCCCTAAACTTAATCGGGACATACGTTATGTCCGTCGTGTATTGGTTCTGACTAACCAGCCTGTGTAGCACGAGTTGCAAATATTTTTCTTTTGCTTCAAATTTATGTTAATATGCTTTTATATTCATGTACGTGACTAACTCTGTAGTGCGCAGTAAATTAAACAACAACCAAGAAGGTATTCTGTGACTTTTTTAACATAAGATTTGGAGACGTGGGCTTGCCTGCCTCTATCGGTACCACACCTCGTGAAAATGCAATTTCACCATGGGGTTCACACATCTAGTGGTGTACTTCTTAAGCCTGAATGGTTGACAGTGACTAATACACGAGGGACACAACTTTTCTCTCCTTATTTCTGAGTGAATTTGGCTGAGAAAAGCAGCACAAGCCACTTTGGGGAGTTGAACTGTTTACCTGTATTTAGAAAAAGAATTGCCGTGCAATTATTTATCACAATGAATTTTTATAAGCAGGCACTTTATATGATGATGATTACTATTGTTATTATTATTATTATTATTATTATTATTATTATTATTATTATTATTATTATTATTATTATTATTATTATGATTATTAATGGAAGAGCCGGGATGGGCTTTGGCACTCCAGCAGTGCCATCTGAACGGTCGCTAGCTCCCTCGTCATTGCCTATAGAGCAAAGTAATCCCCGTATTATTTCTTTTTTTATGTCGGCTACCCCCCAATGGGAGAAACAACCTAGGTAGATAGATA
>JAXCGZ010019211.1:0-5000 GCA_037179515.1 Halocaridina rubra
TTCCCAGAGAACTAAAAAATGCTGGCTCAGTGTATACTTTTAAATATAATCTTAAGAAGTTACTCTTAAAGGAAGATTTTACTTGTAAATTTTAATAGTACACCCATATATATTCATCTTATTTGAATACCCAATGTACGTTGGAAATAAAGTCTTATTATTATTATTATTATTATTACTCTCTCTCTCTCTCTCTCTCTCTGAGAATAACCAATGTAATTATTGGAAATAAAGTAATTTAATTTAATTTAACTCTCTCTCTCTTAGGATAAGTGTAGATTTTGTAAAATTTTAAAATTATTTCACAAGATCACAAGGTGATAGCCAAATTCACCAAATCTTGTGAAAAATCACAAGCTGTGGCAACACTGGTGCAAATCACTTCTATATCGCTCATATTCTCAGTCCATGATTAATGCTCAGCTTAATATCACCCTCATATATTTTGGTTCAGATACACGATAATTCAGTGTATAGTCAACTGAAAATGCCTTATCTTCTACCCAGATAGTTTAATTAACTACCAGTAAATAGATGCAAAAGAAAATATACACTCGATGTTGACTGATTTATGAATATTTAATCAGAGAAGAAGGTGCCATGGACGAATCATTATGGGAAAAGATGGATTGGTGTGAGAGGGAGTTGCGTGTGTTGCCCGCAGATATATAGGACACAAACGAGAAGTAAACAAGTACCGTATCACCATACAACTCACGAGTATTGCAAACGGTTGCTGGGATAGGAGGGAGGGCGGGACCTCATGGGTTGAGGGGATAGGAGAAGGGTAAGGGTCCCCTACACTTATCCTAGAACTCCAGTTACCCCCATTAATAACTAAAATTTTATCAGACTTTATATCTAATAGAAAGTCAATTATTAAAATTAATGAACATCTAGGTACCCAATTTGAACTTAAAGCAGGTGTCCCCCAAGGATCAAATCTGAGTCCACTTCTCTATGCTATATTCACGAGAGATATACCCAAACCAGGTATAGGTTGTTCAACCATTATATTTGCAGATGACATCACTCAAGTAATTCCAGATTATAGTAAAAGATTTCTAGCATTTAAAACTCAGAGGGAAATACTTAGAATAAATGAATATGAGAAAAAATGGAAAATTAAAACTAATATTGACAAATTCCAACTTTTATCTATTTCTGCTATTAAACCATTAGATGTAATAATTAATAACAATAGAATAAATTTCTCCAACAGTCTGAAAACCTTGGGCTTCACAATTAATAGAACAGGAATGAAACGTCATGTAAATGATAGAATAATTCAAAGTAGACTTCTTACCACAAAGCTACGAAGATTTAACCTACTCAAAACTAAAAATAGAGTCACCCTATATAAAACTTTAGTAAGACCTGTATTAATATACCCCCCAATTCCAACTTGCATCTTATCAAAACGTCACATTCAAAGTCTCCAAGCTATCCAAAATAAAAATTTAAGAAGTATTCTCTCTGAAACTCCACCATATATAGAGAGAATGGAAGAAATTCATAAGAACCTCAAAGTCGAACCTATTAATACTTATATTTTTAAATTAGCATCTAGAACCTGGAGTAAAATGGAAATCGACTTTGAAGAATTTCTTCAAGAAACTAATGCTTTAAATACTGAAGAATATGAATTTCTTAATGACCATGCCTGGTGGAAAAGAATTTCTCCAGTTTTATCAGGAAATCCACCAGATCCTATTTATAGTCAATAAAATAAATTCTCCAATACCTCCTCATCATCATTAAATTAAAACTATAAGTCATAGTGGGCAAGTATAACTATATCTAACAAAAACTTAGCACGAGGGTTTGCCCCTCTCTTTTCATCTCTTACTTCCTTAAATTTCGTGCTTATCCCTCCAATCCTTCCCATCCTTTACCCCCTCTCACCAGTGATGACACCCTGAATAGGGCTAAGAGAGTTCACTCGATGCCGTCACTACTTTTCCCCCACCTGTCCTATCCTATCCTACTTACTTACTTACACTTATCCTAAGTGGAGAGAGAGAGAGAGAGAGAGAGAGAGAGAGAGAGAGAGACTCGATATCCGCCAAGGAGGATGGTCCAGAATAGTCCATGATATCCGGTGAGGTGGCAACACTAGCTTGGAGAGACGTCAACGAGAGGGGGAAGCAACATGACGTCACCCCACGTCGTACTGTGCATGCGCAAATCCGAGTCCGCCAAACGAATGGGGTCTTACCACTGGCAGATAGCTTTTTCTCGAAACTACAGACTAAGTCCAAAAAGACCCCAAAAAGCACTGTTGACACTAAAATGATGTCTGTATCTTACTATGAATTTCGCCACGGTGAGGAATCAAACTGCGCTGTAGAACTCTCAGAAATCAGCAATAACTGTAGAGATTACTCAGTCGTCGTCCGCTTCCGAAAGATGGCGGGACACACTCAGATAGAGAGAGAGAGAGAGAGAGAGCTATAAGGAAAGTCTTCATTGCTTGAAACTTCAGAGCTTTCTTCCAACTTATGTTTCACAGTGTACACACTAAGATAGGGCAGGGAACACATGCAGGAAAATAGTCCTTTTTTCTACAAGCAAATTTTGCAGATTTTTGTTTGGATAGATCTTTTGGCCCATAAACTTATATTGATTAAAAATGCTGTAACACACCCTAGAATAACGTTAGAGTAAAATGTCCTTTAGGTCTCTTGTTATTAAAGATTGATTTACTTGAGGCTATGATTATAAAGGCTTACGTCCATTAAACCACAAGAGAGGAATCTCATATATACGAAATGATTAAGATTATATATGATCAGTAGTGCATAATACAAATAATATAATAGACTTTGCAAACACAAAATAGTACATTGCATTTCATTACTCAAATCAGGATACCAAACAGTGGTAGCAGAAGGGCTATTTCTCTTTTCTTGGTATTTCATTACTATTTCCTTGGATAGTTTCAGCGGTAAGAAATATTTCTAAAACATTTTGACAAGATGGCAGCACAGTGCAGTCAACTGGAATATACATTAGATTAAAAATATAAGCGATAGATGGCAGAGGAATTCAGAAAAGTCAATAAAATACTTTTATTTTATATTTAGCAGTTAGTTATATAAGCGTTGCTGAGGTATTTAAACTTGGTTCTTCTTCTTCTTCTTTTTTTTAAATTTCTGTCGAAGGAACGAAAGAATATTTAAGTTGGAGAGAGTTTATTTTTACTTTTTAATGCTCACTGGTACTAATTTTCTTATGTACAGAATACTCTCTCAAAATCTGAATTGGTTCCCCCTCTCTCTCTCTCTCTCTCTCTCTCTCTCTCTCTCTCTCTCTCTCTCTCTCTCTCTGGATGATTAGTATACCTAATTTGCAGTAACTATGGTATGAATGGAGAGAGAGAGAGAGAAAGAGAGAGAGAGAGATTATTAATTTTATTTTATTAATTTATTGCGCCAAGGCGTCAGACATTACATGAGTTCATACAAATAATGCTTCAAATGGATATAAAACCAAGAATTGAACATGGTTTACAGGGAGGTGTACATATTGATAAAACATTGCTGCATACTAACACACAACTCACAGAATGGCAGCACAGAGTACATTATATGCAAAAGTAAAGCTCAGAGAAACGCAGAATGCACAAACAGAATTATACAGCAACATACAGAAAATATATGTATAATTCAATATAATTAATGGCCACCAAAGTGAGGAAAACGAGCAAGAATAACATCAAGGTTGTCATCATTAAGTAAAAATGAGCAGATCTGTATTAAGTTCTGACCTCGTGGTAAAACATCTCTCACTGTGGGGCACTGAAGACAATAGTGGTCAAGAGTGTTAGCATTAGTTCGGTCGCATAATGTACAGGAGGTGTACTGTGGCATATCTAGAGTCTGGGAGACCTGCCATAAAGGCCGATACCCCATTCTGAGCCGAGCACTAACTACATTGTTTTTCCGCACCATTAACCCGCGTCTGCGATACTTGTAGCGACTGTGAAGGAAGTGATCATGGTGCTGTATGGACACACTGTTGGCCCTCTCCGTGTCCCTGCGCTGGACCGTCATGGCAAACCCAGCTGAGTAGATGATGTTACGTAGGCATCGGAGGGAGGGCTCAGCGTCCACAGCATGCCCATCCAGCATACAGGCCGCCTTGGCAAGACGATCCGCTGTGTCGTTGCCAGTCAGCCCAATGTGGGATGGAGTCCACACAAATGACACAACAAGAGAAGCATCCCGAGCGGCCGCGAGGCGACATAGTATATCTCCCACAGCACGGCCACAGATAGGTCTTGGCGAGGATAGGGCTTGTAGGGCCGATTGGGAGTCACAAATTATTACCCCATTCACTCGTCGTCGAACAAGGAGAGTCACGGCATCCAAGATGGCATTCAGTTCACAGTAGGTGGAGCTCGACGAGGTGGGTAGTCTACGGCCAATCCATGAATCAGCCGGCACAGGCGGCTCCATGGTGGGGGAAAACACAGCACATGCCGCCCTCCCATCTGCTTGCACAGAACCATCAACATAGACGTGGTGCGCTGCAGGGACAGACGTGGATACATCAGCGATAGTCTCCAGAGCTAACTGTCTCTGCAGGGGGGATAGACATCCTTCAGGTCGGTGTATATGTGACAGCGGGGAGGGGGACACGCCAGGGTGGTAAATCTGGGACAGCCGCCTGCACTGGCAGGTCGATGTCAAGGCCACGGAGAATGTCACTCACCACCCTGATAAGGTTATGACCTCCTGCTCGAAGTGGGAGCCTGGGTGCGTCTGGATCAAGGGACGTCCTCATGACAGCAGAGAAGTACGGAGCAAGAAAGGGGTAGTGAAGACACTTAACAGTAAAATAGGACACATTGGCATAAATCCTCTCCACAAGAGGGGGTAAGTTGAGCTCCAACTGCATACTCACAATACGGGTAGAGAGAGAACATCCCAAGATAAATCTCATGACTCGATTCTGGAACTTTTCAAGTGGCTCGAGAGCTGGTTTAGGAAGTTGAC
>JAXCGZ010019211.1:10000-60000 GCA_037179515.1 Halocaridina rubra
AACTGGAAGTGAATTAACTTGGCCTAATAATGTAATACATTCCATGTGGTCATTTTCTGAGTGCGTAGAGTGAAAGTAATACTATTTATTTATGAAAACAGAGTAAATCATGTAAAAAATCGAGAACGGTTTTTGGTCATCATCTTTTGCCCAAGTATTAACACCTAATATTATGTTGTGTGTTTTACATCGTGCACTCATAACCTCTTTACACTTATTTGAATTTTGTTTGAAGAAGTTTTGCTATGATTACATTGTTGTTATGAAGCTTGTTAGAAATCCATGCTTATATACTACGATTAAGGGCGTTAGGAAGGGCATCTCGTCGTACTCTCTCACTGCTCCAACCTGTCTGTATCCACTCCATTTGATCGGGAACCACTCGTGCATTAATGTATGAGAGAGCTTCTCTCTCTATCACAACCTTTGGGTAAGCTACAGCCAACACATAACGGTACCAAATTGTTAACTTGCAATGTCGGTTTTTCTTTTTATTTCATTCATTGATATTTTTCCTAATCTAGAGAAATCATGGATGGATTCTAAGCGGCTCTAAAATATATTATCTTTCGTCCCACGCATTTGTTTTTCACAGATTCGATATTTTAGTGGTAAAATGTGCTAGTCGGGAAGCGACTAACGTGGGTTCGATCGCACCGCGGGTCATGGAGAAGGGCGTCGAAATATTAATAATAGGCAAGAGGTTTCATTAGATAAAACTTTTTGGCATTAACATCTTTTCACTTCTCTCCCTTCCTCCTTGGTTAAGTTTGACATCAGTATTTTAGCTTTTATAAATGACTTCCAATAGTTCACATGAAATGGATGTTAATGCATTGAGTATATAGCGACATCCGATCTTGGGAAGAATGTCTCTTCTTCTTCTTTTGTGTGTGTGGAAGGAAAGCCTCATGAAACTTATTTAGATTGTTTTAATCTTTGGATTATCTGTTACTTCAAGAGAATTTGCTGGATAACGTCTGTTGTTATCGCTACGATAATGTAGTGTTTGGCAACTAGTAGAAATATTTATTATGAGTATTATTATTATTATTATTATTATTATTATTATTATTATTATTATTATTATTATTATTATTATTATTATTATTATTATTATATTATTATTATTACTATGGTGATGACGATAATAATAATAATTATAATTATAGTAATGTTCAGTATCTAAAAAATAATCAGTTGCTCCTTTGAACAACTTATGTCTTTTTATTGAACATGCTTTGTCTGAGTCTCATCATGCATAAAGTAAGGCTTTTGGGTGAACAAATTGAAGAATGGAATGTTTATTAGCATAGCATTCTGCGAGAAGCCTAAACAAACCCCTTACCACAACAACATTAACTTGACTTAAGTTATTAGCATAATGAAGGCGTATTATTTTTAATACTTATTTCACCACCACAGTGGGGGGGGGGCTATGTTCAATACCTGATTGTTGCTTTTGATATTTCATGTAGGTATTAACCTCTGTATTAGTCATTGCATCTTCACGACTCTCATTTTCTTTTACTTGGCATTACTTGTAGTGCTAGACCATGACCAGCAGGTCATTCTTTCAAGGTTACAGAAGCTCCTGGGCGCCAACAGCTAGGCCTACCTTTGATAATCTAAGCAGTGTTGCCACTTTGTTCTCACTCATGATCCACATACAGGTGACATTTTATCCACAAAATATCCACAAAAAAATTCAATATTCCACAAATCAATCCACAATTTTTTTTTTTTACTACATGATAATGAAATCTAAAGTTTTATAGTGGCAATACATTATTCGACTTGCTTCGCATAAAGAAACTTATATTAAGTGAAATCAAAATACAGTTTTGTTGACAATTTGCAGCGAAAGGGTTAATAATGGAACAATACTCTAAAATTACTAGAAAATAATTGATTTTTAGGCTTCATAAACATATTGCATTCTTCTATGCCTATTTACTTACCAGGAAAAAGCTGCCTGAAGAGGTAAGGATGAGCAAGGTGTTAAGACTTAAGCTTTGGTTCTTGATTATAGTTGTGCCTACCATGCTCGTTACAATGGGCAACGTTATTGCATTTATAAAATAAGTTAATACTAACAAACAACCATAATAATCAAGTTTGTTTCATGTGCTACTCTAATGGAATTTTTTTCTGACTTCCAGAACCACTCAGATCGAAGAAATTTTTTTCAATGCTGATCGAATTTCACGATTTAGTGTGCCAGAACTCCTCTAGACTGTTGGATATAAAAAGCGATATAAGTTTCTACGTACTTTTTTAATGCAAGCCTTTAGTGCTTTGCACACGACACATTTGGCACAATGGTTTTGGAATAGATAAAGGTTAATTACTAATATATGACACTATCTTCTTTATGCCACTCCTGGTGGAGGGATGGCACTGCTCATAAGTGATAGGATTCAAGTTGAAGAAATAAACTTGGCTATAGAAAGTGAGTTCAAGGAATTTCTTGTTGCTCGCATAAATACTGGGTCAGAGAGCATTATAATGTTCCGGTTCCGGTTATAACTGTTGTATATAACCCACCAAGGAACCAGAATAGGCTTGAAGTTTATGAGGAAAGTCATATAGGTACTATTGAAGTCATAAACTCAGTTGTTAACATAGCACGGGAAAAAAAATGTAGGATTTTGATTATGGGAGATTTTAATCATAAAGAGATAGATTGGATAAATCTTGACCCACACAGTGGTGAGGACTCATTCGGGGCAAGATTCCTAGATTGCATACAAGGGAATTTCCTACACCAACATGTAACGGAACCAACGAGTGCCAGGGGTGGGGATGAGCCATCACTACTTGATCTAGTATTCACAGATAATGTGTTGGATATTGAAAAAATTGAGTATGAACCACCAATTGGAAAGAGTGACCACTGTGTGTTGTTGATGGAATATATAATTGAAGATATTCTGCCTGAGAGTAGAGGCATCCGAAAGGAGATTACATCAAAATGAATGAGCTTTTTGCAGTTATTGACTGGAGAACCTTATTTTACAACAAATCTGTACAAGAAATGCATGACATCTTTTGTGAGAAATATGGGAAGATAGTAGATTGCTGCATACCTGTCATCAAAGTAGGTATAATTCATGCCAGAGAGAAATGGTTTGATAATGGGTGTAAAAGAGCTAAGGAGTGGAGAGACAAATGCTGGAAAAGGTATAGGAGGAGAAAAAACATAAATGCCTGGCAAACCTACAAAAGAGCAAGAAATGACTACCTAAGTAAAAGGAGAGAAGCAGAGAAAGACTATGAGAGGGACATCACCAGGAAGGCTAAAGAAAATCCCAAGCTTTTCCACAGCTTTATCAGAGGAAAACTGAAGGTAAAAGAACAGGTTTTAAGGCTAAAGAGAGTGGCTGGAAGCATCACTGAGACGGATGAAGAGATCTGCAAAGAATTGAACAAGGAGTTTCAGTCAGTATTTACAGTAGAAAATACCCACCCCCTCAGATTGGAGAGATAGAAGCTCAAGGGCCGGTATTAGAGAACATCAACCTTACAGCCACAGAGGTATGCAAAGCGCTGATGGATTTAGATGTTCATAAAGCTACAGGTCCTGATGACATATCCCCTCATGTGCTTAAAAAATGCGCAAACTCAATATTAGTGGCACTAAGTATCATATTTAAAAAGTCACTGGAGTCAGGGGAGATTCCAAGATGCTGGAAACAAGCAAATGTGATACCTATCTTCAAAAAGGGAAGGAGGGATACGGCTCTGAACTATAGACCAGTTTCCTTGACTAGCATAGTTTGCAAAGTTATGGAGAAACTGTTAAGGAAACATATCTCTCTGCACTTGGAATTCTTCAACTTTTTGTCAGTGAGGCAACATGGCTTCAGAGAAGGTAGATCAACAGTAACAAATTTATTAGAATTTTATGATGAGGTAAGCCGAATCTTACAGGAAAGAGAGGGCTGGGCAGATTGCATATTCCTAGACTTCCAGAAAGCATTTGACACTGTTCCACATGGGAGACTTATTAGGAAGCTGCAAGTAATGGCTAGAATAGGTGGAAATGTTTTGGAATGGATAAAAACTTACTTAGGAGGAAGGGAACAGAGGGTTAGAGTAAAACACTCAGTGTCTGAATGGAGAAGAGTTAGTAGTGGAGTTCCACAGAAAAACTTTTGTTTAAGCTTCACACAGAATGTGTGTGTGTGGCAGGATCGTCAGTTCCCAAAGACGCACCGAGCCAGTGGACTAACGCGGCCTCGTTCATAACCTTTATGCAATTTCCTAAAAAAAAAAAAAAAAAGTATTTTAAGTAGAAAAAACTGAAAAAAAAATGAATTTGAAGAGCAGTATTGTGTGACTGACGTGTTTTGAGTCCTAATGTAAAGATATGACATTATGTTGAATGTCTCTGATCAGTTAAATATCATTCATACCAGTGTTCCCTACCACTGATACACAGTAAAAAGTTGAAGGTAGAGAAAGGGTATAACGTGTACCTTAGCTATAGCTAAGATTTAAATGCAATTAAAAAAACCCTTATGCCCACAAATACCCCTCTATATCAGGAGGCAAGTGATTTTTTATGTATATTGTACCCTTCATTAGATTTAGTATAAAAATGTGCTTGGTAAGTTTTTGAGATTTTATCATGAAATGACCTTTTACTCTTTATTAAATCACCACACAGTTACGCTGATAGTGTAATGCAACAAAAAAGTTACTAATAATGTATTGGTTTTGAGTTATTGATAACTTTGAAACAAGCTGTTACTATGATATGCAGTACTTGGCAATTATATTATTGCCAAGAGTAATTTCATTACACACAGTTATAATATATTCATCCATATATATATATATATATATATATATATATATATATATATATATATATATATATATATATATATATATATATATATATATATATATATATATATATATATATATATATATATATATATATATATATATATATATACAGTATATATATATATATATATATATATATATATATATATATATATATATATATATATATATATATATATATATATATATATATATATATATATATATATATATATATATATATAATCACTAAGCCAAGGCACTACCAACTATGCCACAGAAGGTCTTAAAAGGGAAACATTCTATCTGAGTGCCACTCTGTTCATATTACAGTTTCCCTCATCCTCACTCGTGGTTTCGTTTTCGCATTTGATTCAACTCCCAATCTCATTCGGGACCGACAATAATCAAATATAAATTTTGGAGAAAGAGAGAAACCAAAAGGACAGCAGCACTCAATATGAACAATAAGAAATCATTTTTAAAAGAAGTGCCATGGCTATAAAGGCCGTGCTTCTCACTCTCTCGTCCACCATATTGTTTTTTGTGATCATTTGCTGTGGATATAAACTTTCAAATTCAAGATGTTGTAAGTGCTTTGGCTGGATCATCAGTGAGCCTCCTGTTGATTCAGGAGAGAGCTATAAGATTGTTTAATGCCTTGAAAATGGGAAAGGGGGGGGGGGGAAGATGATGCGTCATCCACTTGATTTTGTGCTCATTCACTGATGTTAAGCTGTTCAACCCTAAGTTGGATATGGGGGCATGAAGTTATTCAGTTATCCAGATACAAATTTGGTATTGACTTTCACTATTATATATATATATATATATATATATATATATATATATATATATATATATATATATATATATATATATATATATATATATATATAAGTAGTCGCCGTGGCTCAGTCGGTAGCGTCTCCGACTCTGAGGCGTCAGGTCGAGGGTTCGCGCCCCGTCACGGTCTGAGGTTAGCAAAGGCATGCACTCAGCGTAAGGATTACATCTGCCAAAACAAGTCCTTCGCAAGAAGGCAACCGTCCTAGCCCTTGGTTGATAAAGGAGTCCGTGACGTAAAACCGGAACATATATAATATATATATATATATATATATATATATATATATATATATATATATATATATATATATATATATATGTTCAGCAATCTCTCGCTATATCGCGCTTCACCTATCGCGGATTCAGTGCATCGCTGATTTTTTGGAAGAAAAAAAAATACATTATTGTGACACCAGGATGGGCCAAAAAATGAAAAAATAAAACAGCCTTTATCAGGCTGTAAAGAGAAATAGAGTTGGAGAGTGTAATGACCTGTCAGATGTGAAGGGATTATAAAAGATGTGTAATGCATATCCAGCTCTCTTCTGGGTTTTAATATACCTCTGCATTACTTTCATGATGTCTATTCCAATAATTCTCCTTAGATCTTATTATTATTATTATTATTGTTATTATTATTATTATTATTATTATTATTATTATTTTTATTATTATTGGCAACAATAATTTTCCTTTGATGATGGTTGTGGAGATTGTTATTATTATTATTATTATTATTATTATTATTATTATTATTATTATTATTATTATTATTATTATTATTATTATTATTAAGGGCTAATCATTGTTTGTACATCTGTTGGTTTATTTACTTTAATAACTGTGTACAGTGCTCCTCCCTAGTTGGCTGGGACAATAAGAGTGTGGGGGGTTAGGTAGAATAGATTGTTGGAGAGAGAGAGAGAGAGAGAGAGAGAGAGAGAGAGAGAGAGGAGAGAGAGAGAGAGAGAGAGAGAGAGAGAGAGAGAGAGAGAGAGAGAGAGAGATTTTTAATTAAGTCTTGTTCATTCAACCAAAACTACATTATTTATTGTAAAAATAATGGTTTAATTACAAATTCGTAATAATAATAATAATAATAATAATAATAATATTAATAATAATAATAATAATAATAATAATAATAATAATAATAATAATAATAATAATAATAATAATAATAATGTTAATAATAATAATAATAATAATAATAATAATAATAATAATAATAATAATAATAATAATGATAATAATAATAATAATAATAATAATAATAATAATAATAATAATAATAATAATAATAATAATAATAATAATAATAATAATAAAAATCTCCACAATCATCATCAAAGGAAAATTATTGTTAAAAATAATAATAATAATAATAATAATGACATTATAATAATAATAATAATAATAATAATAATAATAATAATAATAATAATAATAATAATAATAATAATAATAATAATAATAATAATAATAATAATAATAATAAGATCTAAGGAGAATTTTTGGAATAGACATCATGAAAGTAATGCAGAGGTATATTAAAACCCAGCAGAGAGCTGGATATTCATTACACATCATTTATTATCCCTTCACATCTGACAGGTCATTACACTCTCCATCTCTATTTCTTTTTGCAGCCTGATAAAGGCTGTTTTATTTTATCGTGTTTGGGCCGTCCTGGTGTCATAATCATCTTTTAAAAAAAAGACATTTTTTTTTTTTTTAGGTGTTCCTACTTCGCGGAAATTCACCTATTGCGGCCGGTCCCGGAACCGAACCCCCACGATAAACGAGGGATTACTGTATATATATATATATATATATATATATATATATATATATATATATATATATATACACACACACATATATACTCACCTGTTGGAAAAACGCGAGAATAGGTTCAAAGAAGTGACATGTAATTTAAAATTCGTGTAATGTAACCAGTCATTTACCAAACGAAACAATGATAATAGGCAGATATACGTTCCACAACCGTACATAAACACACTATGCCAAAGGTATAAGATAAGTAAAACATATTTTATAAGTAGGTAAGTAAGCTCAAAGGCCTGTAGTTGTTTATATCAATATATAAATAGAGTACATTTGAAAAGATATACAAAATTACAAATAAATACTGAACAGCAAAAAAAGAAAAATTAGCGCACCATGAGAACGAACCCTTATCTGCAAACGTAAACAAAGATGACGTAAGCGGTAGGAGAAGGAGGAGGAGACTTATGCGGAAGGAGAGGGAGGAGAAGGGGAGGGGGAAAGGGGAGAGCAAACCACTGATTGTTGTTGGGGTAAATACTGAGTAAAGAGAGACTGAGGCACATGGCAGCATGGTGGGAAACTGCCTCAGAGACGGTCGCTTAGTTACTAAGCAACTATTTTGTTTTGCTTTTTCTCGTGCTCACGCGAGTAGCTCGCGCATTTCGTATTTTTTACTATTATATTTTGGAGGAGTTATTCAATTTCGTGTATTATAGCAACACGTAAAAGGTGAGTTGACTGTATGTATAAATATATATATATATATATATATATATATATATATATATATATATATATATATATATATATATATATATATTTTTTTTTTTTTTTTTTTTTTTTATGAGTGTGACACCGGGACAGGCAAGAAAATTGTCCTCATCAAGAAATGCCAAGGCACGAAGAAAACATTGAGACAAAGGAAGATTAAAAGGTTAAGGACAAGGCAGAGATGAGGTAATGATACACAATATGAAAAAGGCAGGCTGAATGAGCAGATGAAGTACTGAGGAGCTACAGACATGGCAGGATTAACCCCTGATATGAAGATAGATCCATTTTTTGAAAGAAGATAGGTTATAAGAATTAGGAAAGACAGAAGGATAAAGAGAATTTATGAGGATGGAGGTAGATGGGAAGAAGCAGTTGCTGCACCAACCAATCCGTGAGTTACAAATCTCCACAAAGTACTTGTGAGATGAGGCCACGCAGTTTCAACATTGGGAGAGAGATGCATTTCGCCAACTTATCAGAGCAGCGATGGAAGTAGTAGTGATAAAAAAGAGATAGGGATGATACCTTACAGCGATCAGAAAGTGAATTCAAATTAAAAGAAAGAGAAGGGTCATTAATGAGTCTGACTGCCTTAGATGCATTCCTATCGGGGAGTTGAGACGATGAAGAAACACCCCAGATGTGTGAGTAGTATTCTAAGCCCGGACGGATAAGACCTTTATGGATTTTAAGTATTTGTTAAGAGGACAAGTTATGACAAAAGCAGAAGAGAACCTCCAAGTTTGTGGATGCAGCCTTAGAAATTTTGATGATGTGATTCCTTCAAGACAATTTAGAGTTTGTATGGATTCCTAATATGTTAATAGAATTAAGAGGGTAATTTTCATTAGTTTTGGAGACAATAAGGCTATCAGGAGGAGCAGAAGATAAAGAGATAGACAGAAAATATGTCTTGGAGGCATTTAATTTTACTAAATTTTGGGTGCCCCACGCAGATACCCCCTGCAGGTTGGGGTTTAGAGTAGAAAAAGAGTGATACGAGACTGATTACAAGTTGCCAATGAAGGTTGTAAAGATAAGGCATATGAGAATTTGCAGGGTACAATCACTGGCAAAGGCGTGTAGAAGTGAGGAAGATGGGGACTGAAGAAAATCGTTGATGATGATAAGGAACAGAGCAGGTGAAAGAAAAGAGCCCTTTAGAACACCTCTGGTAGCAGGGAATGAGCTAGATGTTGTGCCGTCAACAACCGCACATATAAAACGGTCAGAAAGAAAGCTGGATATTAGAGACAGAGAGAAGAGGTAAAACCATAAGCAAGGAGTTGAGCAACAGAGCTTTGTGCCAGAATCTGTCTAAAGCTTAGCAGATATCAAGGGTGATGACAAAGAATTCCCCATAGTTCCTCAGAGAAGATGACCATACATGAGTGATATAGGAAAGAAGGTCACCAGTGGATTCTGCCTTGCGAAACCTGTACTGGTGATCAGAGATAAGCGAATTAGATTCATGATGTTTCAAGAAGTCAGAATTGAGCAAAGTTCAAAAACTTCAGTGATAGCAGAAGTTAGGGCAATTGGTCTGTAGTTTGAAGGAATAGAGCTGTCACCCTTCTTAGCGCATGCTTCCAAGATGTAGGATAGATAATGGCTGAGAGAATGAGGTGATAAAGACAACAAAGCATGGGAGCCAGTTCATCTGCAATCTCCTTAAGAAACTTTGCAGGGATACCATTGGGTCCAGATGCTTTGTTCATCCTTAGCGAGCGAAGAACAGTATGAACCTTGTCTGAATAAAGCAGATTGGAAGGCATAGGGTTAGAGAGGGGTTAAGAATACACTCATGCACGCACACACACATACATATATATATATATATATATATATATATATATATATGAATAAATTTTTACCCCGACCGGGACCCGAACCTAGGACTTATGATTACTAAGTCAAGGCGCTACCAACTACACACCACAGAAGGTTAAAAGGAATCCAACCTTATAGCTTATATCTGCTATACTTAGGAATGAACGCATTCTATCTTCATATTACAGATTCCCCAACCTCACTCGTGGCTTCATTTTTGCATTTAAATCAATTCCCAATCTCGTTTGGGTCATACAATAACCAAATAAGCAGATTACACATGTGAACACATGAATCATTTTATACCCCGACCAGGACTCGAACCTAGGACTTATAATTACCAAGTCAAGGCGCTACCAACTACACACCACAGAAGGCTGAAAAGGAATCCAACCTAATAGCTTATAGCTGCTATACTTAGGAATGAACGCATTCTATCTGAATGCCACTATGTTCATATTACAGATTCCCCAACATCACTCGTGGCTTCATTTTTGCATTTAATTCAATTCCCAATCTCATTCGGGTCATAAAATAACCAAATAAGCACATTACATATGTGAAAATATGAGTCATTTTTGACCCTGACCAGGACTCGAACCTAGGACTTATAATTACTAAGTCAAGGCGATACCAACTGCACACCACAGAAGGTTAAAAGGAATCCAACCTTATAGCTTATATCTGCTATACTTAGGATTGAACGCATTCTATCTGAATGCCACTATGTTCATATTACAGATTCCCCTACCTCACTTGTGGCTTCATTTTCGCATTTAATTCAATTCCCAATCTCATTCGGGTCATACAATAACCAAATAAGCACATTACATATGTGAAAGCATTAATCAATTTTTACCCCGACCAGGACTCGAACCTAGGACTTATAATTACTAAGTCAAGGTACTACCAACTACTCACCACAGAAGGTTAAAAGGAATCCAACCTTATAGCTTATATCTGCTATACTTAGGAATGAATGCATTCTATCTGAATGCCACTATGTTTATATTACAGATTTCCCAACCTCACCCCTGGCTTCATTTTCACATTTAATTCAATTCCCAATCTCATTCGGGTCATACAATAACCAAATAAGTACATTACATGTGTGAAAACATGAATCATTTTTTACCCCGACCGGGACTCGAACCTAGGACTTATAATTATTAAGTCAAGGCGCTACCAACTACACTATAGAACGTTAAAAGAAATAAGACTTTATAGCTTATATCTGCTATAATTAGGAATGAACGCATTCTATCTGAATGACACTATGTTCATATTACAGCTTCAGATAGAATGCGTTCATTCCTAAGTATAGCAGATATAAGCTATAAGGTGTGATTCCTTTTAACCTTTTGTGGTGTAGTTTTTAGCACCTTGACTTAGAAATTATAAGTCCAAGGTTCGAGTCCCGATCGGGGTAAAATTTATTCAAGATTTCACATATGTAATGTGCTTATTTGGTTATTATTGGGCGTGAATGAGATTGAGAGTTGAATTAAATGCGAAATTGAAGCCACAAGTGAGGTTGGGGAATCTGTAATATAAACATAGTGGCATTCAGATAGAATGCGTTCATTCCTAAGTATAGCAGATATAAGCTAAAAGGTCTGATTCCTTTTAACCTTCTGTGGTGTAGTTGGTAGCGCTTTGACTTAGTAATTATAAGTCTTAGGTTCAAGTCCCGGTCAGGGTAAAAAATGCTTTATTTTTTTCACGTATGTAATGTGCTTATTTGGTTATTGTTGGGCCCAAATGATATTGGGAGTTGAATTATGCGAAAATGAAGCCACGAGTGAGGTAGGGGAATCTGTAATATGAACATAGTGGCATTCAGATAGAATGCGTTCATTCCTAATTATAGCAGATATAAGCTATAAGGTCTGATTCATTTTAACCTTCTGTGGTGTGCAGTTGGTAGCACCTTGACTTAGTAATTATAAGTCCTAGGTTAAAGTCCCAGTCGGGGTAAAAAATGCTTCATGTTTTCACATATGTAATGTGCTTATTAGGTTATTGTTGGGCCCAAATGAGATTGGGATTTGAATTAAATGCAAAAATGAAGCCACGAGTGTGACTGAGGAATCTGTAATATGAACATAGTGGCATTCAGATAGAATGCATTCATTCCTAATTATAGCAGATATAAGCTGTAAGGTCTGATTCCTTTTAACCTTTTGTGGTGTAGTTGGTAGCGCCTTGACTTAGTAATTATAAGTCCCAGGTTCTAGTCCCGGTCGGGGTGAAAAATTATTCAGGTTTTCACAAATGTAATGTGCTTATTTGGTTATATATATATATATATATATATATATATATATATATATATATATATATATATATATATATATATATATATATATATATATATATATATATATATATATATATATATATATATATATATATATATATATATATATATATATATATATATATATATATATATATATATATATATATATATATATATATATATATATATATATATATATATATATATATATAAATCTGTGCACACACACAAGGCATGTACACCTTGTTCGTTTTTTCCGCATTTTTTTATCCTCAAAACTGTAATAACGCCCCTAAAAAAATAATAGTAAAAAAAATACGAAATTCGCAAATAACGCCAATGCAAAAAAATTCGAAATTTTTTTTTTCAATTCAGTAATAAATTGACCGCCTCGGAGGTACTTTCCGCCATCTTCCTTCTCTGCTACCTCTTAATGTGATCGGATATTATGAAGATAATGGAAAAAAAGCATTATGAACAAACAGCAAACATATTTTCAATATAATATCGTCAGGGCAATAGCGTGCAAGGGTGCATCAGCTGATACGGAAGTGGCAAAATATATGGCGAGAGGTTCGTTCTCCCACATCCTTCTCCTCTTCTACCACTTAATGCGATCAAATATTATGAAAAAAATTGTAACAAAGCATTAAAGAATCTTATAGGTATTAAAAGAGGAATATACAGAAGACTAAAAAGAGGTGAAGAGCAGGTGAGGCAGCAATATATACAGTTAAACAGGGAAGTTAAAAAGATAGTTAGAGAGTCGAAAAGAAAATACGAAGTTAGAATAGCAGGAGAAGCTAAAGAAAATCCTAAAGGGTTTTATCAACATTATCAAACAAAATTTAAGGAAAAAGTCGGACCAATTGAAGTAGCCAATGGCCATATCACAGATGACGATAAAGTGATGTGTACATGTTTAAATGATTATTTCTTATCTGTATTTACAAATGAAAACTTGGAAAATATTCCGGAAGTAGAATCCATTTACAGAGACAGTCCCGATAATATACTTAGTTCAATAAATATTACGAGAGAGGAGGTAATAAAAGAAATAGATAAATTAAAGGCTCATAAATCTCCGGGACCTGATGGAATATATGCTAGAATATTAAAGGAATGCAAGGAAGAGCTTAGTTGTCCTCTAACTGCATTATTTAATAATTCAATAAAATTAGGATCGGTACCCATGGAGTGGAAATTGGCAGATGTGGTACCAATATATAAAAAAAGGAGAACGTGTTAAAAAGAATAATTATAGGCCGGTAAGCTTAACGTCAACAGTGGGTAAGATTCTAGAATCCATAATTGCAAATAAAATAAGGGCACATCTAGAATTACACAGACTGATAAAACTTTCACAACACGGGTTTCTTAAGGGTTTTTCGTGCCTTACAAACTTACTGTCTTTTTATTCAGAAGTTTACGAGGCAGTAGATTGTGGCAAAGAATATGATACAATATATCTAGATTTTAGCAAAGCTATTGATAGAGTTCCTCACAAAAGATTAGTTAAAAAGCTGGAAGCTCATGGTATAGGAGGAGCTGTGCTCAGATGGATCAAACAATGGTTAAAAGACAGAAAACAGAGGGTTTGCATAAATGGAGAGAAATCAGAGTGGGGCTCGGTTACTAGCGGGGTACCACAAGGCTCGGTACTGGGTCCCCTATTATTCATCGTATATCTAAATGATCTGGATTCGGATATCAATAGTAACCTAAGTAAATTCGCAGACGACACTAAAATAGGTAGAACTATAAATGGAAAAGAAGACATTCATGCTTTACAGGAAGATCTAAATAGATTATCTGAATGGTCGGACAAATGGCAAATGGAATTTAATGTTGAAAAATGTAAAGTAGTTAAAATGGGTACTATAAAAGACAATACTAGTTATAAGCTAAATAACCATGAAATCATGAGTTCTCAGTGTGAAAGGGATTTGGGAGTTCTTGTGAGTAGTAGTCTTAAGCCAAGAGAGCAATGCACAGCAGTCAGAAATAAAGCAAACAGAATTTTAGGATTTATCTCAAGAAGCGTTAGCAATAGGACGGAAAAAGTTATTTTGCAGCTCTATCTTGCATTAGTTAGGCCCCATTTAGATTATGCTGTGCAATTCTGGTCACCCTAGTATAGAATGGAAATTGAATCCTTGGAGAGAGTGCAGCAAAGAATGACCAAGATGATACACAATATCAGAAATCTACCATATGAGGACAGATTAAAAAAACTTAATCTACATTCTCTAGAGAGGCGAAGAGTTAGGGGGGATATGATTGAAGTGTATAAATGGTTTAAAGGGATTAACAAGGGAGATATTAATAAAGTTTTAAAAATTCATGATCAAACCAGAACTCGTAATAATGGATTTAAGCTTGATAAATTTAGGTTCAGAAGGGAAATTGGTAAAAATTGGTTTGGTAATAGAGTGGCTGATGCATTGAACAAGCTTCCTAGTAGGATAGTAAATGCCAATACCTTAGACACCTTCAAATGTAGATTAGATAGACATATGACAGAGGTAGGGTGGGTATGAATAGGTTAGTGCTTATTAGAAAAATCATAAAAAGAATGATAGAATAAATAAGTAGAGTAGAATAGAATAGGTTAGACATGCTGAAAATACAATTCAAAAATGGAGCTGCCTTGTGTGTGCCAGTAGGCATGTTGCAGTGTCCTTTATTCTTATGTTCTTATGTTCTTATTAAGAACAAACAGCGCACAAATTTTTGATATAATATCATCAGGGAAATAACGTGTGAGGTTGTATCAGCTGACCTGGAAGTGCGACAAAATGTTTACCTATAGAGGTTCATTCTCCCAAATCCTCCTCCTCTTCTACCGCTTAATGCAATCGAATATTATGAAGAAAATTGAAATAAAGCATTAAGAACGAAGAGCAAAAAAAATTTTGATATAATATTGTCAGGGAAATAGCGTGCGAGGGTGCATCAGCTGATACGGAAGTGGCTAAACGTTTGCCAATAATCATTAAGAAGAAACAGCAAACAAATTTTCGATATAATATCGTCAGGGAAATAGCGTGCGAGGGTGCATCAGCTGAAATGGAAGTGTGACAGAATGTTTACCGATAGAGGTTCGTTCTCCCGAATCCTCCTCCTCCTCTACTACTTAATGCGATCGAATATTATGAAGCGAATTGAAAAAAGCATTAAGAACAAACAGCAAACAAATTTTCGATATAATATCGTCAGGGAAATAGCGTGCGAGGGTGCATCAGCTGATATGGAAGTGTGACAAAACATTTACCGATAGAGGTTCGTTTTCCCGCATCCTCCTCCTCTTCTGCCACTAAATACGATCGAACAATATGAAGCAAATTGAAATAAAGCATCCAGAACAAACAGCAAACAAACTTTTGATATAATATCATCAGGGAAATAGTGTGTAGAGAATATATATATATTTCATTTAAGTTTCCCCGATATACGTTTCCTATGTAACAAATTGTATAGTTTTCTTTTTCTCTCTGCTGACTTTGTTTACATTTAGACTTCGTGCAGCACGGTCGATATGTAAAGAAAATAGAATAATGTTTATAACCAAGGAATATTAATATGTAATATGTACTATTCTCTTGAAAATTAGATAAACCCCAAATAGAGTGAGTAAGTAACTATTTCATGAGTAAGATAATGTGCCTGAATAGTGATAAGCATCAGCTGATATGGAAGCGGAAAAAAATTTGCCAAGAGGGGTTCGTTCTCCCGCATCCTCCTCCTCTTCTACCACCTAATGCGATCGGACATTATGAAGATAATGAAATATAACAGCAAACAAACTTTCGATATGATATCATCAGGGAAATAGTGTGCAAGGGTGCATCAGCTGATACAGAGGTGGCAAAACGTTTGCATCCTCATGCTCACCGCCACCATACAATTCCCAGTGTATGCCTGTTGTCCACCGCATAATAGAGTGCATTAATTTGTTTACTGTACAGTAAATCTGTATATCTTTTATGCAGTACACTATTTGCACGTTAATATAAAGAACTACAGGTCTTTATGCTTTGTTATGTACTTATAAAATATGTATTACTTATCTTATATCATTGGTATAGAGTGCCTATGTACGGTTGTGGAATGAGCTATGCCAACTATCATTGTTTCCTATGGAAAATGACTCGTTTTTTTATGTGATTTTTGATTTACTATTCACTTCTGAGAACCTATCTCCGCGTTATTACAAGAACAAGGTGTAATACCACTTGTGAAGGCGGCGGATGACTCAAAGTACAAGCACATGCCTGTATGTGTGTGTAATTACCTAATAACTTTCCTTCTCCTAGTCGGATCCATTTTGTACTTAGTGATACTTATCATACTTGACCTTAAAACTATGGTTAGAGTTAGTATTAACTACCTCCTTGGCTTAGTGAATTCTTATTATCAGCTACTTTAAAAAAAAGTAATTCCTTACATCCTACAAAGTTTTCTTGCAAAGCTTCAAAATATGACCTATAGTTTTAGTGCCACCATATCAAAATATCGATCCTTATCCACTCTATCATAACCATGAAGGAATTTAAAAATTGTCAGTATATCTCCCTCATTCTTCTAGCTTTGAATGAAGGTAAGTCTAATTTCCTCAGCCTCTCATCATAACTGAGATTGCGTATTTCTGGCACCAGTTTCATGGCATGTCTTTGAATTTTTTTTTTTACTTAACTACGAGCTTTTTCAAGTGTGGATTCCAAAAGGGGGCTGCATATTCAAACTTTGGCCTCACATAGGTTACATAAATATTTCTGATTATTTCCTTGTAGAGTGCCTTAATGCTACCCCTACATTTGCTAAGAAAGCATATGCTGCCCTTATTATGCCATTTATATGCATATGAGACAAATCTACCAGTATATATACTCTCAGATCTCGCTCAGTCTGTCTCTCTATGTTTTTTTTTTCTGCTATTTTAGTCAAGCTTGGGCCTTCTTGCACTTGTACTCATTATCATTACCTTACATTTAGGAGAACTTAATTTCAATAGCCACTTTTCTATCCACTCATGCAGGCTATTATTGTCTTCCTGAAATTTTCTACCATTGTTCTCGTCTCTTACTTTCTTCATAATCTTTGCATCATCTCGAAACATAATCATGAATGAATTTACAGACTCTGCTAGGTTATTTACATACACTGAACCCTGTGGAACTCTGCTACTAGCTCTTCTCCATTTAGACACTGATTGTCTTACTCTAACCCTCTGTTCCTTTCCTTCTAAGTAATATTTTATCCATTCCAAGACATTTCCACCTATTCTCACCATTGCTTGCAGCTTCTTAATAAGTCTCCCATGTGGGACCGTGTCAAATGCTTTCTGGAAATCTAAGAATATGCAATCTGCCCATCCCTCTCTTGCCTGTAAGATTCAGCTTACCTCATCAAAATTCTAACGAGTTTGTCACTTCTGATCTACCTTTTCTGAAGCCATGTAGCCTCACTGACAAAATGTTGTAGGGTTCAATGTTAACATAGATGTGTTTTCTTAGTAGCTTCTCCATAACTTTGCAAACTATGCTGGTCAAGGAAACAGGTTTATAGTGTAGAGCTGCATCCCTCCTTCTCTTTTTGAAGAGAGGTACCACGTTCGCTTGTTTCCAGCATCTTGGAATCTCCCCTGATTCCAGCAACTTTTCTAATATAATACTTAGTGCCACTGATATTGATTTAGTACAGTTCCTAAGTACATAAGTGGATATATCATCAGGACCTGTAGCTTCATGAGGATGTAACTCCTTCAGCACTTTGCATTCCTCTGTCACTGAAAAGATGATGTTCTTTAATGCCAGTCCATGAACTCCTATCTCGGCAGTCTGAGGGGGTGGGATATTTTCTAAAGTAAATACTGACTGATATCCCTAGTTCAATTCTTCACAGATTTCTTCATCTGTCTCAGTGATGCTTCCATCCACTCTCTTTAGCTTTAAGACCTGTACTCTTACCTTCTGTTTTCCTCTAATAAAGCTGTGGAAAAGTTTGGGATTTTCTTTAGCCTTCCTGGTGATATCTCATTTACAGTCTTACTCTGCCTCTCTTCTTTTATTAGGTAATAATTTATTGCTCTTTTATAAGTCTGCCAGGCATTTATGCATTTCCTCCTCCTATGCCTTTTCCGGCATTTGCCTCTCCACTCCTTAGCTCTCTTACAATCATTATTGAACTATATCTCTTTGGCATAAATAACTACTATTTTGATGGAAGGTATGCAACAATCTATTATCTTCCCATATTCCTCACAAAAGATGTCGTACATTACTTGTGCAGATTTGTTGTTTAATAAGGTCCTCTAATCAATAACTGCAAAAAGCTCATTAATTTTGATGTAATCTCCTTTCAGATAATTCCTCTTTGTGTCCTCAGTGCTTCTACTTTAAGGCAGAACATCTTTGATGATATCCTACATCAAGAACATACAGTGGTCATTCTCTTCAACTGGTTGTTCATACTCAACTCTTTCACAATTCAAAATATTATCTGTGACTACTAGATAAAGCTGCAATGTCTCATCCCTACCCCTGGCCCTCACTGGTTCCAGCACGTCTTGGTGTAGAAAATTCCTTTGTTGCAATCTAGGAATCTTACCCTGAATGAGTCCTCCCCACTGTGCGGTTCAAGACTTATTCATAGCTATCTATCTCTTATTAAAGTCTCCTATAATCAAAATCCTATATTTTCTCCCTTGGAATATTACCAACTGAATTTATGACTTCAGTACCACTTATATGACTATTCTCATAAACTTCTAGCCTATTTTGGTTCCTTGGTGGGTTATATACAACAGTTATTACAATGATCTCTGACCCAGTCTATTTGTGAGCAACAAGAAAATTCCTTGAACTCACTTTCTATAGCAAAGTTTATTTATTCAACCTGAAATCTTTCAATTATGAGCAGTGCTATCCCTCCACCAGTCTTCTCAGATCTTTGTACCCTTATTATTCTGAAGCCCTTAGGAAAAATTGCAGTGACACTGTTTATGTCCTTACTTAATTTAGTCTCTGTAACTGCCACTATACCTGCCTTACTGTTGTGAATCCTATTTTTTAATTCTACTGCCTTATCAACTTTTCCATCAGGTGTGATTACCTAATTGTGATTACCTAATTGTGTTTACGGGAAAGAGCCCAAAGCTCGTATCTTCCCGTCTCCTGATCGGTTCCATTTTAGACTTAGTGATACTTATCATACCTGTCCTTAAAACTATGGATTGAGATAGCATTAACTACCTCCTCGCTTAGCCAATTCCAATTATCAACTACTCTTACATTGAAAAAGTATTTCCTTACATCCTGCAAAGAAGTTTTCTTACGAAGCTTCAAACTATGACCTCTAGTTCTAGAGCCAGCCATATCGAAATATCGATCCCTATCCACTCTATCATAACCATGAAGGAATTTAAAGACTGTCACCATATCCCCCCTCACTCTTCTAGCTTCGAGTGATGGTAAGTCTAATTCCCTCAGCCTCTCATCATAACTGAGATTGCGTATTTCTGGCACCAGTTTCGTGGCATGTCTTTGAACTTTTTCAAGCTTAGGTATGTGCTTTTTCAAGTGCGGATTCCAAAAGGGGGCTGCATATTCGAGTTTTGGCCTCACATAGGTTACATAAATATTTCTGAACATTTCCTTGTCCATGTGCCTGAAGGCTACCCTTACATTTGATAAGAATGCATATGCTGCCCTTACCATGCCATTTATATGTATTTCTGGAGACAAATCTGCCAGTATGTTTACTCCTAGGTCTCTCTCATTTTCTGTCTCTTGAAGTTGTACTCCAGCCACCGAGTAGTCAAGCTTGGGCTTTCTTGCACTTGTACCCATTCTCATTACCTTACATTTTGAAGTATTGAATTTCATTAGCCACTTTTCTGACCACTCATGCAGACTATTTAGATCCTCCTGAAGTTCTCTACCATTGTTCTCGTTTTTTACTTTCTTCACAATCTTTGCATCATCTGCAAACATATTCATGAATGAATTTACAGACTCTGGTAGGTCATTTACATATACAAGGAACAAAAGTGGCCCTAAAACTGAACCCTGTGGAACTCCACTACTAACTCTTCTCCATTCAGACACTGAGTGTCTTACTCTAACCCTCTGTTCCCTTCCTTCTAAGTAAGTTTTTATCCATTCCAAAACATTTCCACCTATTCTAGCCATTGATTGCAGCTTCCTAATAAGTCTCTCATGTGGAACAGTGTCAAACGCTTTCTGGAAGTCTAGGGATATGCAATCTGCCCAGCCCTCTCTTTCCTGTAAGATTTGGCTTACCTCATCATAAAATTCTAATAAGTTTGTTACTGTTGATCTACCTTCTCTGGAGCCATGTTGCCTCACTGACAAAAAGTTGAAGGATTCCAAGTGAAGAGAGATATGTTTCCTTAGTAGTTTCTCCATAACTTTGCAAACTATGCTAGTCAAGGAAACTGGTCTATAGTTCAGAGCCGTATCCCTCCTTCCCTTTTTGAAGATAGGTATCACATTTGCTTGTTTCCAGCATCTTGGAATCTCCCCCGACTCCAGTGACTCCTTAAATATGATACTTAGTGCCACTGATATTGTGTTTGCGCATTTTTTAAGCACATGAGGGGATATGTCATCAGGACCTGTAGCTTTATGAACATCTAAATCCATCAGCGCTTTGCATACCTCTGTGGCTGTAAGGTTGATGTTCTCTAATACCGGCCCTTGAGCTTCTATCACTGCAATCTGAGGGGGTGGGGTATTTTCTACTGTAAATACTGACTGAAACTCCTTGTTCAATTCTTTGCAGATCTCTTCATCCGTCTCAGTGATGCTTCCATCCGCTCTCTTTAGCCTTAAAACCTGTTCTTTTACCTTCAGTTTTCCTC
The DNA here is from genome assembly GCA_037179515.1 of Halocaridina rubra. NCBI lineage: Eukaryota > Metazoa > Arthropoda > Malacostraca > Decapoda > Atyidae > Halocaridina > Halocaridina rubra. Next base: position 31,267 of record JAXCGZ010019211.1, read on the forward strand.
TGATAAAGCTGTGGAAAAGCTTGGGATTTTCTTTAGCCTTCCTGGTGATGTCCCTCTCATAATCTCTCTCTGCCTCTCTCCTTTTACTTAGGTAGTCATTTCTTGCTCTTTTGTAGGTTTGCCGGGCATTTATGTTTTTTCTCCTCCTATGCCTTTTCCAGCATTTGTCTCTCCACTCCTTAGCTCTTTTACACCCATTATCGAACCATTTCTCTCTGGCATGAATTACACCTACTTTGGTGACAGGTATGCAGCAATCTACTATCTTCCCATATTTCTCACAAAAGATGTCATACATTTCTTGTACAGATTTGTTGTAAAATAAGGTTCTCCAGTCAATAACTGCAAAAAGCTCATTCATTTTGATGTAATCTCCTTTCGGATAGTTCCTCCTCATGTCCTCAGTGCCTCTACTCTCAGGAAGAATATCTTCAATGATATACTCCATCAACAACACACAGTGGTCACTCTTTCCAATTGGTGGTTCATACTCAATATTTTCAATATCCAACACATTATCTGTGAACACTAGATCAAGTAGTGATGGCTCATCCCCACCCCTGGCCCTTGTTGGTTCCATTACATGTTGGTGTAGGAAATTCCCTTGTACGCAATTTAGGAATCTTGCCCCGAATGAGTCCTCACCACTGTGTGGGTCAAGATTTATCCAATCTATCTCTTTATGATTAAAGTCTCCCATAATCAAAATCCTACATTTTTTTTCCCACGCCATGTTAACAACTGAGTTTATGACTTCAATAGTACCTATATGACTTTCCTCATAAATTTCAAGCCTATTTTGGTTCCTTGGTGGGTTGTATACAACAGTTATTATAATGCTCTCTGACCCAGTATTTATGCGAGCAACAAGAAATTCCCTGAACTCACTTTCTATAGCCAAGTTTATTTCTTCAACTTGAATCCTCTCCCTTATGAGCAGTGCTATCCCTCCACCAGTCCTCTCAGATCTTTCAACCCTTAGTATTCTGAAGCCCTTAGGAAAAACTGTGACACTGGTTATGTCCTCACTCAACTTAGTCTCTGTAATTGTTACTATATCTGCCTTACTGTTGTGAATCCTATCTTTTAATTCTACTGCCTTACCAGCTAATCCATCAGCATTTGTGTATAACAATCTTAATGAGGCATCATCCCCTGATCTTCTGTCATTATCTTCTTTATCTCCCCTTTGTCTGGAAGTACTCTGTGTGTGTGTGTGCGTGTGTGTGAATGTCCTTTTTAGTCATGTTAAATTTCATTGCTTTTGCTGCATTCATTCCCAGTGTCCAAGACATGTGTGTGTGTGCCTGTGTGATTACCTAATTGTGATTACCTAATTGTGTTTACGGGAAAGAGCCCAAAGCTCGTATCTTCCCGTCTCCTGATCGGTTCCATTTTATACTTAGTGATACTTATCATACCTGTCCTTAAAACTATGGATTGAGATAGCATTAACTACCTCCTCGCTTAGCCAATTCCAATTATCAACTACTCTTACACTGAAAAAGTATTTCCTTTCATCCTGCAAAGAAGTTTTCTTACCAAGCTTCAAACTATGACCTCTAGTTCTAGAGCCAGCCATATCAAAATATCGATCCCTATCCACTCTATCATAACCATGAAGGAATTTAAAGACTGTCACCATATCCCCCCTCACTCTTCTAGCTTCGAGTGATGGTAAGTCTAATTTCCTCTGTGTGATTACCTAATTGTGATTACCTAATTGTGTTTACGGGAAAGAGCCCAAAGCTCTTATCTTCCCGTCTCCTGATCGGTTCCATTTTATACTTAGTCATACTTATCATACCTGTCCTTAAAACTATGGATTGAGATAGTATTAACTACCTCCTCGCTTAGCCAATTCCAATTATCAACTACTCTTACACTGAAAAAGTATTTCCTTACATCCTGCAAAGAAGTTTTCTTACGAAGCTTCAAACTATGACCTCTAGTTCTAGAGCCAGCCATATCAAAATATCGATCCCTATCCACTCTATCATAACCATGAAGGAATTTAAAGACTGTCACCATATCCCCCCTCACTCTTCTAGCTTCGAGTGATGGTAAGTCTAATTCCCTCTGTGTGATTACCTAATTGTGATTACCTAATTGTGTTTACTGGAAAGAGCCCAAAGCTCGTATCTTCCCGTCTCCTGATCGGTTCCATTTTATACTTAGTGATACTTATCATACCTGTCCTTAAAACTATGGACTGAGATAGCATTAACTACCTCCTCGCTTAGCGAATTTCAATTATCAACTACTCTTACACTGAAAAAGTATTTCCTTACATCCTACAAAGAAGTTTTCTTACCAAGCTTCAAACTATGACCTCTAGTTCTAGAGCCAGCCATATCAAAATATCGATCCCTATCCACTCTATCATAACCATGACGGAATTTAAAGACTGTCACCATATCCCCACCTCACTCTTCTAGCTTCGAGTGATGGTAAGTCTAATTCCCTCTGTGGGATTACCTAATTATGATTACCTAATTATGTTTATGGGAAAGAGCCCAAAGCTCGTATCTTCCCGTCTCCTGATCGGTTCCATTTTATACTTAGTGATACTTATCATACCTGTCCTTAAAACTATGGATTGAGATAGCATTAACTACCTCCTCGCTTAGCGAATTTCAATTATCAACTACTCTTACACTGAAAAAGTATTTCCTTACATCCTGCAAAGAAGTTTTCTTACCAAGCTTCAAACTATGACCTCTAGTTCTAGAGCCAGCCATATCAAAATATCGATCCCTATCCACTCTATCATAACCATGAAGAAATTTAAAGACTGTCACCATATCCCCCCTCACTCTTCTAGCTTCGAGTGATGGTAAGTCTAATTCCCTCAGCCTCTCATCATAACTGAGATTGCGTATTTCTGGCACCAGTTTCGTGGCATGTCTTTGAACTTTTTCAAGCTTAGGTATGTGCTTTTTCAAGTGCGGATTCCAAAAGGGGGCTGCATATTAGAGTTTTGGCCTCATATAGGTTACATAAATATTTCTGAACATTTCCTTGTCCATGTGCCTGAAGGCTACCCTTACATTTGATAAGAATGCATATGCTGCCCTTACTATGCCATTTATATGTATTTCTGGAGACAAATCTGCCAGTATGTTTACTCCTAGATCTCTCTCATTTTCTGTCTCTTGAAGTTGTACTCCAGCCACCGAGTAGTCAAGCTTGGGCCTTCTTGCACTTGTACCCATTCTCATTACCTTACATTTTGAAGTATTGAATTTCATTAGCCACTTTTCTGACCACTCATGCAGATTATTAGATCCTCCTGAAGTTCTCTACCATTGTTCTCGTTTTTTACTTTCTTCACAATCTTTGCATCATCTGCAAACATATTCATGAATGAATTTACAGACTCTGGTAGGTCATTTACATATAAAAGGAACAAAAGTGGCCCTAAAACTGAACCCTGTGGAACTCCACTACTAACTCTTCTCCATTCAGACACTGAGTGTCTTACTCTAACCCTCTGTTCCCTTCCTTCTAAGTAAGTTTTTATCCATTCCAAAACATTTCCACCTATTCTAGCCATTGATTGCAGCTTCCTAATAAGCCTCCCATGTGGAACAGTGTCAAACGCTTTCTGGAAGTCTAGGAATATGCAATCTGCCCAGCCCTCTCTTTCCTGTAAGATTTGGCTTACCTCATCATAAAATTCTAATAAGTTTGTTACTGTTGATCTACCTTCTCTGAAGCCATGTTGCCTCACTGACAAAAAGTTGAAGGATTCCAAGTGAAGAGAGATATGTTTCCTTAGTAGTTTCTTCATAACTTTGCAAACTATGATGGTCAAGGAAACTGGTCTATAGTTCACAGCCGTATCCCCCCTTCCCTTTTTGAAGATAGGTATCACATTTGCTTGTTTCCAGCATCTTGGAATCTCCCCCGACTCCAGTGACTCCTTAAATATGATACTTGAGGACATGAGGAGGTTCCTGGGTGGGTTGTATACAACCCACCAAGGAACCAAAATAGGCTTGAAATTTATGAGGAAAGTCATATAGGTACTATTGAAGTCATAAACTCAGTTGTTAACATGGCACGGGAGAAAAAATGAAGGATTTTGATTATGGGAGACTTTAATCATAAAGAGATAGATTGGATAAATCTTGACCCACACAGTGGTGAGGACTCATTTGGGGCAAGATTCCTAGATTGCGTACAAGGGAATTTCCTACACCAACATGTAATGGAACCAACAAGAGCCAGGGGTGGGGATGAGCCATCACTACTTGATCTAGTGTTCACAGATAATGTGTTGGATATTGAAAATATTGAGTATGAACCACCAATTGGAAAGAGTGACCACTGTGTGTTGTTGATGGAGTATATCATTGAAGATATTCTTCCTGAGAGTAGAGGAACTGAGGACATGAGGAGGAACTATCCGAAAGGAGATTACATCAAAATGAATGAGCTTTTTGCAGTTATTGACTGGAGAACCTTATTTTACAACAAATCTGTACAAGAAATGTATGACATCTTTTGTGAGAAATATGGGAAGATAGTAGATGGCTGCATACCTGTCACCAAAGTAGGTGTAATTCATGCCAGAGAGAAATGGTTCGATAATGGGTGTAAAAGAGCTAAGGAGTGGAGAGACAAATGCTGGAAAAGGTATAGGAGGAGAAAAAACATAAATGCCTGGCAAACCTACAAAAGAGCAAGAAATGACTACCTAAGTAAAAGGAGAGAGGCAGAGAGAGATTATGAGAGGGACATCACCAGGAAGGCTAAAGAAAATCCCAAGCTTTTCCACAGCTTTATCAGAGGAAAACTGAAGGTAAAAGAACAGGTTTTAAGGCTAAAGAGAGCGGATGGAAGCATCACTGAGACGGATGAAGAGATCTGCAAAGAATTGAACAAGGAGTTTCAGTCAGTATTTACAGTAGAAAATACCCCACCCCCTCAGATTGCAGTGATAGAAGCTCAAGGGCCGGTATTAGAGAACATCAACCTTACAGCCACAGAGGTATACAAAGCGCTGATGGATTTAGATGTTCATAAAGCTACAGGTCCTGATGACATATCCCCTCATGTGCTTAAAAAATGCGCAAACACAATATCAGTGGCACTAAGTATCATATTTAAGGAGTCACTGGAGTCGGGGGAGATTCCAAGATGCTGGAAACAAGCAAATGTTATACCTATCTTCAAAAAGGGAAGGAGGGATACGGCTCTGAACTATAGACCAGTTTCCTTGACCAGCATAGTTTGCAAAGTTATGGAGAAACTACTAAGGAAACATATCTCTCTTCACTTGGAATCCTTCAACTTTTTGTCAGTGAGGCAACATGGCTTCAGAGAAGGTAGATCAACAGTAACAAACTTATTAGAATTTTATGATGAGGTAAGCCAAATCTTACAGGAAAGAGAGGGCTGGGCAGATTGCATATTCCTAGACTTCCAGAAAGCGTTTGACACTGTTCCACATGGGAGACTTATTAGGAAGCTGCAATCAATGGCTAGAATAGGTGGAAATGTTTTGGAATGGATAAAAACTTACTTAGAAGGAAGGGTACAGAGGGTTTGAGTAAGACACTCAGTGTCTGAATGGAGAAGAGTTAGTAGTGGAGTTCCACAGGGTTCAGTTTTAGGGCCACTTTTGTTCCTTGTATATGTAAATGACCTACCAGAGTCTGTAAATTCATTCATGAATATGTTTGCAGATGATGCAAAGATTGTGAAGAAAGTAAAAAACGAGAACAATGGTAGAGAACTTCAGGAGGATCTAAATAATCTGCATGAGTGGTCAGAAAAGTGGCTAATGAAATTCAATACCTCAAAATGTAAGGTAATGAGAATGGGTACAAGTGCAAGAAGGCCCAAGCTTGACTACTCGGTGGCTGGAGTACAACTTCAAGAGACAGAAAATGAGAGAGATCTAGGAGTAAACATACTGGCAGATTTGTCTCCAGAAATACATATAAATGGCGTAGTAAGGGCAGCATATGCATTCTTATCAAATGTAAGGGTAGCCTTCAGGCACATGGACAAGGAAATGTTCAGAAATATTTATGTAACCTATGTGAGGCCAAAACTCGAATATGCAGCCCCCTTTTGGAATCCGCACTTGAAAAAGCACATAGCTAAGCTTGAAAAAGTTCAAAGACATGCCACGAAACTGGTGCCAGAAATACGCAATCTCGGTAATGATGAGAGGCTGAGGGAATTAGACTTGCCATCACTCAAAGCTAGAAGAGTAAGGGGGGATATGGTGACAGTCTTTAAATTCCTTCATGGTTATGATAGAGTGGATAGGGATCGATATTTCGATATGGCTGGCTCTAGAACTAGAGGTCATAGTTTGAAGCTTCGTAAGAAAACTTCTTTGCAGGATGTAAGGAAATACTTTTTCAGTGTAAGAGTAGTTGATAATTGGAATTCGCTAAGCGAGGAGGTAGTTAATGCTATCTCAATCCATAGTTTTAAGGACAGGTACGATAAGTATCACTAAGTCTAAAATGGAACCGATCAGGAGACGGGAAGATACGAGCTTTGGGCTCTTTCCCGTAAACACAATTAGGTAATCACAATTAGGTAATCACTTAGTGCCACTGATATTGTGTTTGCGCATTTTTTAAGCACATGAGGGGATATGTCATCAGGACCTGTAGCTTTATGAACATCTAAATCCATCAGCTCTTTGCATACCTCTGTGACTGTAAGGTTGATGTTCTCTAATACTGGCCCTTGAGCTTCTATCACTGCAAGCTAAAGGGGTGGGGTATTTTCTACTGTAAATGCTGATTGAAACTCCTTGTTCAATTCTTTGCAGATCTCTTCATCCGTCTCAGTGATGCTTCCATCTGCTCTCTTTAACCTTAAAACCTGTTCTTTTACCTTCAGTTTTCCTCTGATAAAGCTGTTGAAAAGCTTGGGATTTTCTTTAGCCTTCCTGGTGATGTCCCTCTCATAGTCTCTCTCTGCCTCTCTCCTTTTACTTAGGTAGTCATTTCTTGCTCTTTTGTAGGTTTACAAAGCATTTATGATTTTTCTCCTCCTATACCTTTTCCAGCATTTGTCTCTCCACTCCTTAGCTCTTTTACACCCATTATCGAACCATTTCTCTCTGGCATGAATTACACCTACTTTGGTGAAAGGTATGCAGCCATCTACTATCTTCCCATATTTCTCACAAAAGATGTCATACATTTCTTGTACAGATTTGTTGTAAAATAAGGTTCTCCAGTCAATAACCGCAAAAAGCTCATTCATTTTGATGTAATCTCCTTTCGGATAGTTCCTCCTCATGTCCTCAGTGCCTCTACTCTCAGGAAGAATATCTTCAATGATATACTCCATCAACAACACACAGTGGTCACTCTTTCCAATTGGTGGTTCATACTCAATTTTTTCAATATCCAACACATTATCTGTGAACACTAGATCAAGTAGTGATGGCTCATCCCCACCCCTGGCCCTTGTTGGTTCCATTACATGTTGGTGTAGGAAATTCCCTTGTACGCAATCTGTGTGATTACCTAATTGTGATTACCTAATTGTGTTTACGGGAAAGAGCCCAAAGCTCATATCTTCCTGTCTCCTGATCAGTTCCATTTTATACTTAGTGATACTTATCATACCTGTCCTTAATGGATTGAGATAGCATTAACTACCTCCTCGCTTAGCCAATTCCAATTATCAACTACTCTTACACTGAAAAAGTATTTCCTTACATCCTGCGAAGAAGTTTTCTTACGAAGCTTCAAACTGTGACCTCTAGTTCTAGAGCCAACCATATCAAAATATCGATCCCTATCCACTCTGTCATAACCATGTGTGCGTGTGTGTGTGATTACCTAATTGTGATTACCTAATTGTATTTACGGGAAAGAGCCCAAAGCTCGTATCTTCCCGTCTCCTGATCGGTTCCATTTTATACTTAGTGATACTTATCATACCTGTCCTTAAAACTATTGATTGAGATAGCATTAACTACCTCCTCGCTTAGCCAATTCCAATTATCAACTACTCTTACACTGAAAAAGTATTTCCTTACATCCTGCGAAGAAGTTTTCTTACGAAGCTTCAAACTGTGACCTCTAGTTTTAGAGCCAGCCATATCAAAATATCAATCCCTATCCACTCTGTCATAACCATGTGTGTGTGTGTGTGTGTGATTACCTAATTGTGATTACCTAATTGTGTTTACGGGAAAGAGCCCAAAGCTCGTATCTTCCTGTCTCCTGATCGGTTCCATTTTATACTTAGTAATACTTATCATACCTGTCCTTAAAACTATGGATTGAGATAGCATTAACTACCTCCTCGCTTAGCCAATTCCAATTATCAACTACTCTTACACTGAAAAAGTATCTCCTTACATCCTGCGAAGAAGTTTTCTTACGAAGCTTCAAACTATGACCTCTAGTTCTAGAACCAGCCATATCAAAATATCGATCCCTATCCACTCTATCATAACCATGAAGGAATTTAAAGACTGTCACCATATCCCCCCTCACTCTTCTAGCTTCGAGTGATGGTAAGTCTAATTCCCTCAGCCTCTCATCATAACTGAGATTGCGTATTTCTGGCACCAGTTTCGTGGCATGTCTTTGAACTTTTTCAAGCTTAGCTATGTGCTTTTTCAAGTGCGGATTCCAAAAGGGGGCTGCATATTCGAGTTTTGGCCTCACATAGGTTACATAAATATTTCTGAACATTTCCTTGTCCATGTGCCTGAAGGCTACCCTCACATTTGATAAGAATGCATATGCTGCCCTTACTATGCCATTTATATGTATTTCTGGAGACAAATCTGCCAGTATGTTTACTCCTAGATCTCTCTCATTTTCTGTCTCTTGAAGTTGTACTCCAGCCACCGAGTAGTCAAGCTTGGGCCTTCTTGCACTTGTACCCATTCTCATTACCTTACATTTTGAAGTATTGAATTTCATTAGCCACTTTTCTGACCACTCATGCAGATTATTTAGATCCTCCTGAAGTTCTCTACCATTGTTCTCGTTTTTTTCTTTCTTCACAATCTTTGCATCATCTGCAAACATATTCATGAATGAATTTACAGACTCTGGTAGGTCATTTACATATACAAGGAACAAAAGTGGCCCTAAAACTGAACCCTGTGGAACTCCACTACTAACTCTTCTACATTCAGACACTGAGTGTCTTACTCTAACCCTCTGTTCCCTTCCTTCTAAGTAAGTTTTTATCCATTCCAAAACATTTCCACCTATTCTAGCCATTGAGTGAAGCTTCCTAATAAGTCTCCCATGTGGAACAGTGTCAAACGCTTTCTGGAAGTCTAGGAATATGCAATCTGCCCAGCCCTCTCTTTCCTGTAAGATTTGGCTTACCTCATCATAAAATTCTAATAAGTTTGTTACTGTTGATCTACCTTCTCTGGAGCCATGTTGCCTCACTGACAAAAAGTTGAAGGATTCCAAGTGAAGAGAGATATGTTTCCTTAGTAGTTTCTCCATAACTTTGCAAACTATGCTGGTCAAGGAGACAGTTCTATAGTTCAGGGCCGTATCCCTCCTTCCCTTTTTGAAGATAGGTATCACATTTGCTTGTTTCCAGCATCTTGGATCTCCCCCGACTCCAGTGACTCCTTAAATATGATACTTAGTGCCACTGATATTGTGTTTGCGCATTTTTTAAGCACATGAGGGGATATGTCATCGGGACCTGTAGCTTTATGAGCATCTAAATCCATCAGCGCTTTGCATACCTCTGTGGCTGTAAGGTTGATGTTCTCTAATACCGGCCCTTGAGCTTCTATCACTGCAATCTGAGGGGGTGGGGTATTTTCTACTGTAAATACTGACTGAAACTCCTTGTTCAATTCTTTGCAGATCTCTTCATCCGTCTCAGTGATGCTTCCATCCGCTCTCTTTAGCCTTAAAACCTGTTCTTTTACCTTTAGTTTTCCTCTGATAAAGCTGTGGAAAATCTTGGGATTTTCCTTAGCCTTCCTGGTGATGTCCCTCTCATAATCTCTCTCTGCCTCTCTCCTTTTACTTAGGTAGTCATTTCTTGCTCTTTTGTAGGTTTGCCGGGCATTTATGTTTTTTCTCCTCCTATACCTTTTCCAGCATTTGTCTCTCCACTCCTTAGCTCTTTTACACCCATTATCGAACCATTTCTCTCTGGCATGAATTACACCTACTTTGGTGACAGGTATGCAGCAATCTACTATCTTCCCATATTTCTCACAAAAGATGTCATACATTTCTTGTACAGATTTGTTGTAAAATAAGGTTCTCCAGTCAATAACTGCAAAAAGCTCATTCATTTTGATGTAATCTCCTTTCGGATAGTTCCTCCTCATGTCCTCAGTGCCTCTACTCTCAGGAAGAATATCTTCAATGATATACTCCATCAACAACACACAGTGGTCACTCTTTCCAATTGGTGGTTCATACTCAATTTTTCCAATATCCAACACATTATCTGTGAACACTAGATCAAGTAGTGATGGCTCATCCCCACCCCTGGCCCTTGTTGGTTCCATTACATGTTGGTGTAGGAAATTCCCTTGTACGCAATCTAGGAATCTTGCCCCGAATGAGTCCTCACCACTGTGTGGGTCAAGATTTATCCAATATATCTCTTTATGATTAAAGTCTCCCATAATCAAAATCCTACATTTTTTTCCCGTGCCATGTTAACAACTGAGTTTATGACTTCAATAGTACCTATATGACTTTCCTCATAAACTTCAAGCCTATTTTGGTTCCTTGGTGGGTTGTATACAACAGTTATTATAATGCTCTCTGACCCAGTATTTATGCGAGCAACAAGAAATTCCCTGAACTCACTTTCTATAGCCAAGTTTATTTCCTCGACTTGAATCCTCTCACTTATGAGCAGTGCTATCCCTCCACCAGTCCTCTCACATCTTTCAACCCTTAGTATTCTGAAACCCGTAGGAAAAACTGTGACACTGTTTATGTCCTCACTCAACTTAATCTCTGTAGTTGCTACTATATCTGCCTTACTGTTGTGAATCCTATCTTTTAATTCTACTGCCTTACCAGCTAATCCATCAGCATTTGTGTATAACAATCTTAATGAGTCCCCATCCCCTGATCTTCTGTCATTATCTTCTTTATCTCCCCTTTGTCTGGAAGAACTCTGTAATGAAAATTTTTCTTCTCTTCTTCATTTCTTTCATCATTTTACCTTCTTGCCTCTTGCAACAAGTTTTTGATTTTTCCCATCTCTTCCTGTGTTCTGTATTGTCTAATGAACACTTCTTTGAATTCTTGAAGGTCTTTTAGACTTTTTTTTTCTCAACAATATTTCCCTACATGTTTCCCCTTTCTCAAAGGTTACTTTTGTTGGTCTCGGCTTTCCTTCCCTCAAATATTTACCTATGTGTGTGTGTGTGTGTGTGCGTGTGATTACCTAATTGTGATTACCTAATTGTGTTTACGGGAAAGAGCCCAAAGCTCGTATCTTCCAGTCTCCTGATCGGTTCCATTTTAGACTTAGTGATACTTATCATACCTGTCCTTAAAACTATGGATTGAGATAGCATTAACTACCTCCTCGCTTAGCCAATTCCAATTATCAACTACTCTTACACTGAAAAAGTATTTCCTTACATCCTGCAAAGAAGTTTTCTTACGAAGCTTCAAACTATGACCTCTAGTTCTAGAGCCAGCCATATCGAAATATCGATCCCTATCCACTCTATCATAACCATGAAGGAATTTAAAGACTGTCACCATATCCCCCCTTACTCTTCTAGCTTCGAGTGATGGTAAGTCTACTTCCCTCAGCCTCTCATCATAACTGAGAGTGTGTGTGTGTGTGTGTGTGTGTGTGTGTGTGTGATTACCTAATTGTGATTACCTAATTGTGTTTACGGGAAAGAGCCCAAAGCTCGTATCTTCCCGTCTCCTGATCGGTTCCATTTTTAGACTTAGTGATACTTATCATACCTGTCCTTAAAACTATGGATTGAGGTAGCATTAACTACCTCCTCGCTTAGCGAATTCCAATTATCAACTACTCTTACACTGAAAAAGTATTTCCTTACATCCTGCAAACAAGTTTTCTTCCGAAGCTTCAAACTATGACCTCTAGTTCTAGAGCCAGCCATATCGAAATATCGATCCCTATCCACTCTATCATAACCATGAAGGAATTTAAAGACTGTCACCATATCCCCCCTTACTCTTCTAGCTTCGAGTGATGGCAAGTCTAATTCCCTCAGCCTCTCATCATAACCGAGATTGCGTATTTCTGGCACCAGTTTCGTGGCATGTCTTTGAACTTTTTCAAGCTTAGCTATGTGCTTTTTCAAGTGCGGATTCCAAAAGGGGGCTGCATATTCGAGTTTTGGCCTCACATAGGTTACATAAATATTTCTGAACATTTCCTTGTCCATGTGCCTGAAGGCTACCCTTACATTTGATAAGAATGCATATGCTGCCCTTACTACGCCATTTATATGTATTTCTGGAGACAAATCTGCCAATATGTTTACTCCTAGATCTCTCTCATTTTCTGTCTCCTGAAGCTGTACTCCAGCCACCGAGTAGTCAAGCTTGGGCCTTCTTGCACTTGTACCCATTCTCATTACCTTACATTTTGAGGTATTGAATTTCATTAGCCACTTTTCTGACCACTCATGCAGATTATTTAGATCCTCCTGAAGTTCTCTACCATTGTTCTCGTTTTTTACTTTCTTCACAATCTTTGCATCATCTGCAAACATATTCATGAATGAATTTACAGACTCTGGTAGGTCATTTACATATACAAGGAACAAAAGTGGCCCTAAAACTGAACCCTGTGGAACTCCACTACTAACTCTTCTCCATTCAGACACTGAGTGTCTTACTCTAACCCTCTGTTCCCTTCCTTCTAAGTAAGTTTTTATCCATTCCAAGACATTTCCACCTATTCTAGCCATTGATTGCAGCTTCCTAATAAGTCTCCAATGTGGAACAGTGTCAAACGCTTTCTGGAAGTCTAGGAATATGCAATCTGCCCAACCCTCTCTTTCCTGTAAGATTTGGCTTACCTCATCATAAAATTCTAATAAGTTTGTTACTGTTGATCTTCCTTCTCTGAAGCCATGTTGCCTCACTGACAAAAAGTTGAAGGATTCCAAGTGAAGATAGATATGTTTCCTTAGTAGTTTCTCCATAACTTTGCAAACTATGCTGGTCAAGGAAACTGGTCTATAGTTCAGAGCCGTATCCCTCCTTCCCTTTTTGAAGATAGGTATCACATTTGCTTGTTTCCAGCATCTTGGAATCTCCCCCGACTCCAATGACTCCTTAAATATGATACTTAGTGCCACTGATATTGTGTTTGCGCATTTTTTAAGCACATGAGGGGATATGTCATCAGGACCTGTAGCTTTATGAACATCTAAATCCATCAGCGCCTTGCATACCTCTGTGGCTGTAAGGTTGATGTTCTCTAATACCGGCCCTTGAGCTTCTATCACTGCAATCTGAGGGGGTGGGGTATTTTCTACCCTGGAATATTTACCTAGTTGGTGTATGTTTACAATATCCTCAGGACCACATACTACTCCAAGCTTTCTTATCAGGTCTACAACCCTAGCTTTATTTTCTTCAAGTCTCCCCTGCCATGTTGGCTCCTGGGATTCACTTATGCCTGAGATTACCACTGTCTTCTCCTTATCAAGTGCCTGTCTGATGAGTGGGTTTGCCCTTTCCATCACAACGTCTTTCATTTTTTCGATTACTGTCTCTTTATAATCAACTGTTTGTATGTTTTCCAGTGCCACCACCTTTACAGCCTCTTTTACTGGCACATTCCCCTTTAGTGCATCACATATAATTACCTAATTGTTCTTACGGGAAAGAGTCTTATGCTTGTAACTCCCTGTCTCCTTGCTGGTTCCATCATTACACTCAATGATACTTATCATAGTTATCCTTAAAACTATGAATTGAGTCAGCATTAACTATTTCCCCTCTTAGCGATTTTTTCCTTACACAGTTCAGTGAAGTTCTCTTATGAATCTTCAAAGTAGAAGCTCTAATTCCAGAGCCGGCCATGTCAAAATATCGATCAATATCCATTCTATTAAAACTATGAAGGAATTTAAAAAGCATCACCATATCCCCCTCATTCTTCTAGCTTCAAGTGATAGTAAGTCTAATTCCCTCAGCCTCTCCTCATTACTGAGATTGCGTATTTCTGGCACCAGCTTACTGGAATGTCTTTGAACTTTTTCCAGCATAATTATGTGTTTTTCAAGTGCGAATTCCAAATTGGGGCTGAATATTCAAGCTTTGGCCTACCATCGGTTATATATATATATGTATTTCTGAACATTTCCTTGTCCTTGTCTGAAGGCTACCATTACATTTCTAAGAAAGCATATATTGCCCTTACTATGCCATTTCTATGCACTTCCAGAGACATATCTGCCAGTATATTTACTCCTAGATCTCTCTCAATCTTCCTCTCTAGAATTTCTGCTCCTGCTATTGAGTATCCAAATTTGGGCCTTCTCGCACTTGTTCCCATTCTCATTACCTTACATTTTGAAGTATTGAATTTCATTAGCCACTTTCCTGACCACTCATGCAGACTATTTAGGTCTTCTTTAAGTTCTCTACCATTTTTCTCGCCTTTTGCTTTTTCACAATATTTTCATCATGTGTGAGTGAGAAACTGTAGACGAAGTTTAAGGAAAAGAAGGAGGAGGAGGAGGAGGAGAAGGAAGAGTAGGAGGAGGAGGAGGAGGAGCAGGAGGAGGAGGAGGAAGAGAAGGAAGTGGAGGAGGAGGAAGAGGAGATGGAGGAGGAGGAAGAGAAGAGGTGGAGAAGGAGGAAGAGGAGGTGATGGAGGAGGAGGAGGAAGAGGAGAAGGAGGAAGAGGAGGTGATAGAGGAAGAAGCGGAAGAGGAGGAGGAGGAAGAGGAGAAGGAGGAGGAGGAAATGGAGGAGAAAGAAGAGGAGGAGCAGTAGGGGAGGAGGCGGAGGAGGATTAGGAGGAAGGGGAGTAGCAAGAGGACTGGTGAAGGAGAGGAGATGGAGGAGGAGGAGATAGGGGAATATGTGGAGGAGGAGTTGGGGGAGGGTTAGGAGGCGAAAGTGAATGAAGATGATAATGATGAGGAGGGAGAGGAAGCGGAGGACTAGGAGGAAGTGCAGGAGGAGGAAGAGGAGAAGGAAGAAGTGGAGGATATGGAGGCAGAGGAAGAGGTGAAGGTGGAGGATCTTGAGGAAGGGAAGGAGGAGGTGGAGGAGGAATAGGAGAAAGAACAGGAGGAGGAAATGGAGGAGGTGAAGCATACTTGATATTTGATCAATTACAAATAAACCATGACTTAAGTTTATATTTCGGAGTTCAGTTAACCTTTTTCCGTCTAACGTTCCCATGTGGAAACATGGAAATAAAGTGGAAATTTGACCGTTTAAAATAATTAAAACTTAAAATTTCAAATGCTACACTCATAATATAAATTTTTGCATTATTTCTATATGAAAGCATTCCTTTACAATTAATTTCATGTATTCAAATAACAGTAATTCGTTACAATTCATATAGCTATAAGAAAAACACATCTTAGAATGGTTGTTCCCATATGGGAATGTTAGGATGTAGGATGATGAATTGGTTACAAATTTCAGACTGTACAGCCATCTGTTTAGAAGTCACATAAAAACTATTTTTCGTTAATTTTTGACATTAAGTTCATTCAAGTCATTTCTGAATAATGAAAATTTACTAAATATTGCAATACACATTCACACACATACATACATAAATGTGTGTGTGTGTGTGTGTGTGTGTGTGTGTGTGTGTGTGTGTGTGTGTGTGTGTGTGTGTGTGTGTGTGTGTGTGTGTGATTACCTAATTGTAATTACCTAATTGTGTTTACGGGAAAGAGCCCAAAGCTCGTATCTTCCCGTCTCCTGATCGGTTCCATTTTAGACTTAGTGATACTTATCATACCTGTCCTTAAAACTATGGATTGAGATAGCATTAACTACCTCCTCGCTTAGCCAATTCCAATTATCAACTACTCTTACACTGAAAAAAGTATTTCCTTACATCCTGCAAAGAAGTTTTCTTACGAAGCTTCAAACTATGACCTCTAGTTCTAGAGCCAGCCATATCGAAATATCGATCCCTATCCACTCTATCATAACCATGAAGGAATTTAAAGACTGTCACCATATCCCCCCTCACTCTTCTAGCTTCGAGTGATGGTAAGTCTAATTCCCTCAGCCTCTCATCATAACTGAGATTGCGTATTTCTGGCACCAGTTTCGTGGCATGTCTTTGAACTTTTTCAAGCTTAGGTATGTGCTTTTTCAAGTGCGGATTCCAAAAGGGGGCTGCATATTCGAGTTTTGGCCTCACATAGGTTACATAAATATTTCTGAACATTTCCTTGTCCATGTGCCTGAAGGCTACCCTTACATTTGATAAGAATGCATATGCTGCCCTTACTATGCCATTTATATGTATTTCTGGAGACAAATCTGCCAGTATGTTTACTCCTAGATCTCTCTCATTTTCTGTCTCTTGAAGTTGTACTCCAGCCACCGAGTAGTCAAGCTTGGGCCTTCTTGCACTTGTACCCATTCTCATTACCTTACATTTTGAAGTATTGAATTTCATTAGCCACTTTTCTGACCACTCATGCAGATTATTTAGATCCTCCTGAAGTTCTCTACCATTGTTCTCGTTTTTTACTTTCTTCACAATCTTTGCATCATCTGCAAACATATTCATGAATGAATTTACAGACTCTGGTAGGTCATTTACATATAAAAGGAACAAAAGTGGCCCTAAAACTGAACCCTGTGGAACTCCACTACTAACTCTTCTCCATTCAGACACTGAGTGTCTTACTCTAACCCTCTGTTCCCTTCCTTCTAAGTAAGTTTTTATCCATTCCAAAACATTTCCACCTATTCTAGCCATTGCTTGCAGTTTCCTAATAAGTCTCCTAAGTGGATCAGTGTCAAACGCCTTCTGGAAGTCTAGGAATATGCAATCTGCCCAGCCCTCTCTTTCCTGTAAGATTCGGCTTACCTCATCATAAAATTCTAATAAATTTGTTACTGTTGATCTACCTTCTCTGAAGCCATGTTGCCTCACTGGCAAAAAGTTGAAGGATTCCAAGTGAAGAGAGATATGTTTCCTTAGTAGTTTCTCCATAACTTTGCAAACTATACTGGTCAAGGAAACTGGTCTATAGTTCAGAGCCGTATCCCTCCTTCCCTTTTTGAAGATAGGTATCACATTTGCTTGTTTCCAGCATCTTGGAATCTCCCCTTACTCCAGTGACTTTTTAAATATGATATTGAGTTTGCCCATTTTTTAAGTACATGAGGGGATATATCATCAGGACCTGTAGCTTTATGAACATCTAACTCCATCAGCGCTTTGCATACCTCTGTGGCTGTAAGGTTGATGTTCTCTAATGCCGGCCCTTGAGCTTCTATCTCTGCAATCTGAAGGGGGTGGGGTATTTTTCACCATAAATACTGATTGAAACTCCTTGTTCAATTCTTTGCAGATCTCTTCATCCGTCTCAGTGATGCCTCCATCCGCTCTCTTAAGCCTTGAAACCTGTTCCTTTTCCTTCTGTTTTCCTCTGATAAAGCTGTGGAAAAGCTTGGGATTTTCTTTAGCCTTCCTGGTGATATCCCTCTCATAGTCTCTCTCTGCCTCTCTTCTTTTACTTAGATAATCATGTCTTGCTCTTTTGTAGGTTTGCCGGGCATTTATGTTTTTTCTCCTCCTATGCCTTTTCCAGCATTTGTCTCTCCACTCCTTAGCTCTTCTACACTCATTATCAAACCATTTCTCTCCGGCATGAATTACACCTACTGACAGGTATGCAGCAATCTACTATCTTCCCATATTTCTCACAAAAGATGTCATACATTTCTTGTACAGATTTGTTGTAAAATAAGGTTCTCCAGTCAATAACTGCAAATAGCTCATTCGTTTTTATGTAATCTCCTTTCTGATAGTTCCTCCTCATGTCCTCAGTGCCTCTACTCTCAGGCAGAATATCTTAAATGACATACTCCATCAACAACACACAGTGGTCACTCTTTCCAATTGGTGGTTCATACTCAATTTTTTCAATATCCAACACATTATCTGTGAATACTAGATCAACTAGTGATGGCTCATCCCCACCCCTGGCCCTTGTTGGTTCCATTACATGTTGGTGTAGGAAATTCCCTTGTATGCAATCTAGGAATCTTGCCCCGAATGAGTCCTCACCACTGTGTGGGTCAAAATTTAACAATCTATCTCTTTATGATTAAAATCTCCCATAATCAAAATCCTACATTTTCTCTCCCATGCCATGTTAACAACTGAGTTTATGACTTCATAATGCTCTCTGACCCAGTATTTATGCAAGCAACAAGAAATTCCTTGAACTCACTTTCTATAGCCAAGTTTATTTCTTCAACTTGAATCCTTTCACTTATGAGCAGTGCTATCCCTCCACCAGTCCTCTCAGATCTTTCAACCCTTAATAATCTGAAGCCCTTAGGAAAAACTGTGACACTGCTTATGTCCTCACTCAGCTTAGTCTCTGTAATTGCTACTATATCTGCCTTACTGTTGTGAATCCTATCTTTTAATTCTACTGCCTTACCAGCTAATCCATCAGCATTTGTGTATAATAGTGTTAATGAGGCCCCATCCCCTGATCTTCTGTCATTATCTTCTTTGTCTCTCCTTTTTCTGGAAGAACTCTGAAATGAAAATTTTTCTTCTCTTCTTCATTTCTTTCATGATTTAATCTTCTTGCCTCTTGCAGCAAGATTTTGATCTTTCCCATCTCTTCCTGTGTTCTGTATCGTCTAATGAACACTTCTTTAAATTCTTGAAAGTCTTTTAGACTTTTTTTTCTCATCAGTATTTCTCTACATGTTTCCCCTCTCTCAAAGGCTACTTTTGTTGGTCTCTGCTTTCCTTCCGTCGAATATTTGTCTAGTTGGTGAATGTTTACAATATCCTCAGGACCACAAACAACTCCAAGCTTTCTTATCAGGTCTACAACTCTAGCTTTATTTTCTTCGAGTCTCCCTTGCCCTGTTGGCTCCTGGGATTCGCTAATGCCTGAGATTACCACTGTCTTCTCTTTATCAAGTGCCTTTTTAATCAGCGGATTTGCCCTTTCCTTCACAACGTCTGTCATTTTTTTTTATTACTGTCTCTTTATAGTCAACTGTTTGTATGTTTTCCAATGCCACCACCTTCACAAACTCTTTTACTACCACATTCCCCTCTAGTGCATTAGCAAAGGAAGTTTTCATGGCATCATGTTCCATATTCAGCTCCTGAAACTCTTTTCTAAACTGTTCAATGTTTTCCAAGCAGCAATCTCGCCTCTCTCAGAAGAGAGCAGTGAACTAACATCTACTTCATTTAGGTTGTCATTCAGCTGTTTGTTGTTATCTTCTTGTTTAAAAATTCTGGTTTCTAGTTCACTCTTTTTTCCTTCCAGCTTCTTTATTCATTTTTCTAGTTCTTTCCTCTCCTGCCCTTGTGCTTTATTTGCTTCCTCCAAAATTCTTATTTCCTCTCTGAGTGTTTCATTCTCTTTCATTTCTCTATCCATATTCCGAATTTTATCATCAAGGCTTATAACCATTGCCTCTAAATCCTTGATTTTCTGTTTTAATCTCCTAATAGCTACCCCTCCTCCTGAACCATGGGGGGGGTTGGGACAGAGATGGCCTCATTTTTTTGTTTTCCCTTTCACAGAATATAGAAAGAAGAAGAGAAAGAGAAAAAAAGAGAGAAAAACTTTTATTTAAGCTTCACACAGAGTTTTTATATCTTCATATAAGTGCTGTTTAGTGACTCATTTTATCTCTTTTCTGGTAACACATATCCTCACTTAAAAATTTGACTTTGGTAATTTGAGGGAAAAAAAAAATTCGAATTTGTATTTGAGGAGACACCCACCTGTTTCTGCTATATATTCTTCTTAACTGATAAACTCACTTGCTAACCAAGGTATGTCATCACAAGATCAGACTTTACATTTAAGTCAATATATATACAAAATAAAAAAATATTATAAAAGAGAAAGCTAAAATAAAAAGCAAAAAATGAAGAAAAATAAGACAGCTGTGCTACTTGGCAACTTAACTCAGTGATGTTGACAGGTGTAGTATTGGTATGTATTTTATTACTCAATTATTTCGTGTATCAACTCCATGCTTCTATCATGATTGTATCACGTTTACATGCTATTTCATCAAATTTCCTGATAGAGTTGTACCATGCCTCCTAAGAATCATGGTGCAACACTATCATGAAATATGATGCAATCACGATTCTGACTCCATGTTTCCATCATCCTTGTCATATTCAGTCTCTTATCCCTCCAAGTTACGAAAACATGGATACCAATTCCTTTTGGGAACCAAAAGCAAGCCCTTCCATTCTGTTACTTTGCAAGATACCCTAGATTTTATTGAAACAATTAACAGAGATGCATCAGCAACTGCAACTCTTCTTCTACCGGAAAGTGGTGATCAGGATATTCCAAGTGTTGAAGAAATATGGGACAATCAAGATGATCAATTATTTGAACCAGCAGGAGGAATGGGAGTTACAATGGACTATATGATTCTGATGATGAAGGTGTGGTGGTGATGAGCGTCCTCAAGGTGGAACTAAGCGTAGTGATTCAAGATGGAAGAAAAATTGTTAATTTGGGAAAGCAATTATTGCTGAAGAGATGCCAAGGACTGTCAGTGATAAGCTTCCTGAATTACTTATGAAATCTTGCTATGAAGTTTGGAACTTATATTTCACAGACAACACATCTGACTACATATTAGAGCAAACTAAATTGCATGCTAGCAGGAATAAGAGTAATACTATATTTGATGTTTCCATTGCTGAGCTCAAACATTTCTTTGGAAATCTTTTTTTTTTTCATCTAGATATCACTTTGTAACATCAGAAAGAGATTATTGGAGCAATCAACCAGATCTGAAAGTTCCATTTGTTTCAGAAGCAATAAGTCGAGACAGATATTTGAAAGTAAAGCTATATTTTCATATTTCTGACAATCAAAATTTAGAGAAAGGAAACAAAGTCGCTAAAGATTCATACCTATATCAGTCAATGAATGAAAAGCTATGCCAGTGGGGAATATTTCACAAAAAAATTAAGTATTGATGAATCCATGGTGCCCTATTTTGGCAAGCACTGTGCCAAGCTGTGCATAAAAAACAAACCCATTTGTTTTGGTTACAAGATTTGGACAATATGTGAGATGACTGATATCCATACAAGCTGACTGTCTACACAGGAAAAACTTCTGTTCGACGTCCCGAAGAACCTTTGGAACAAAGTATTGTCATGGATTTACTGGATGTGGTGGTGAAAAAATCTGTGCCATAGTATCATGAGATACATTTAGACAATTTCTTCACAAGTGCCAAATTGCTTACAGGGAAAGGCTTTATTGCAATTGGTACTGTTCGAGAAAACAGAACTAATGGGGACTGTAAGTCAATGGTTACATATAAAGAAATGAAGAAAAGAGAGAGAGGCACATACGATTATCGTTGCAATGGTGAAGTCTTTGTCTGCAAATGGCATGACAACAGTATTATGAACATTGCAAGCAACCATTTTACACACGCGAGCCTGTTCAGAAAGTGAGGCGTCATGTCAAAGAGATTGGTAAAATTGAAGTAACACAGCCCGATATGATCTGCTTATACAACAAAGGAATGTGCGGTTCAGACCTGATGGACCACCTTTTAGGATATTACAGACCAGTGATCGGAGGAAACAAATGGTGGTGGCCACTAATGATAAATCTGGTGAATATCGCAATTGTAGGTGCTTGGAAATTTTATTGTGCTCTGCACCCAGAAGAGGCAATAAAGATGACACTCCTTGAGTTCAGACGAGAAATTGCATTGGTTCTTGTGAGATCTAAAAGTATACGACAATCACAAGGAGGAAAACATGCAGACTTGCCTGGGGGTATACGATATGATGGAAAAATCATGAACCAACTTCTTGTAGTCAAGATAGGTGTGTTGTATGCCAAAAGAATACAAGATCAATGTGTGAGAAATGTAATATGTGGCTTCATTGCAGCAAGGGAGCAAAGTGCTTCATTACTTACCACAAAAAATAATTTACGTTTAGATAATTTTTTTTCAGTTTTGGATTGCATTGTAGTTTGATATGATTTGTCTTCCATGTATCTGTATAAAAGAACTTTTATTATGGGTTAATATCTTTGTGCTAACACAGGGAACATAAGTAATGTGAAAACAAAAATATTTACTTTTCCATAGTTTTTTTTTTATGGCTTGTATTATAAAGTGAGCTAAATTCCATATACAGTATATGCAAAAATAAGCTTTTATTATTACTTTCAAGTTCATACAGGAAACAAGAGAAATCATGTGCTTTTTATTTATCCAAAATTATTGCAAAAACCCATACCTCATCCTCCTAATATTCCCATAGGGGCGCATATTCTTATTTCATATAATTTTAACCAAACTTTTATATAGCTGTAAGTAACGCTTCTTTAGGTCATAAATGATCAAGTTCTAGAGTATAAGAAAACAATTCCAATAATTTCTTAGTTCAAGCAAATAAATTGTCGAATTATATATTTCTCGGTAAGATTCTTAAAAGGGTTATTTCTGTTTTCATTCGCGTTGCAAAGCGTTGTTGTTGGTATGTGTTATGATATTGGAAGGAAGGGGTGTTCGTTCATGAAGGAAATATTCATGAGTGAGCAATGACAGAAATAGAAGAAGCGTCTGCATTAACTTCCATCGCTCTGTTAGAAACTTGCATTGAAGGGATCGTACGTACGCAGACGATCCCTCACTCGCGAACGATCGAGCGAGGAACATTTGCAGATGCGAACAAACACCTACCCGTATTCTACCAACTCATTAATGTACGTATTACTGCACTGTATTGTATTATTACATTATTATTACTGTATTAATTTCAGGAATAGTATATACTTTCTTTTTTTTTAGTAGTTAAGTGTCTGTAGCCTAAGTATTTGATTATTTTCATTCTTTATAAATATAAATGCTGTGTATTATAAATATTTATATAAAAGTGATTGCAAATAATGTTCATAGTTTAGTTGTTACTGTTTGCATTTTTATGTGTCACTATCAATCACCATTAAGGGCAAGAAACAAACAGTTTGGAGCTTATGAATTAAGATTGGATACATTTCTTAACTTCTCGCAGCGCTCAAGATCGTGGGGTGTTGGCTCCCAAGTCTAGCGGTTCTTACAACTACCCTAATGCAGTCCCCCTTCTTTGTTACTACAAAATATGGCCAACTGCTTAAAAAGTAGTGAAATATTCATGCTTCTTTATTAGAATTATTACCTTGCTTGATACATCGTAAAAGGCAGAATATGGAATTGCATTATAGCAGAATATTTTAGGGAAAATCTTGAATATGATAAATAAATACTAAGAAAATGCATCTCACAATTAGCTACAACTTATAAAACAAAAACCTGTGAGATAACATTGTAAAAATAAAAACCCATTTATAATAAACCATTTGAGAATATAAGTGTATTATGGCCCTTACATAGAAAATACATATTCTTTTCTCATAAAAACTAGGTGTGTAAACAACTGTTGTGATTTCAACTCTGAGAAACATATTAGTGTTTCCTCCGTGATCCTGTGGAAGAAAACACAAGACTTAATAATAATAATACAGCCTTTCAAAATCCTTTATTATTTCAGATGGGTTATTCATTTTCCATCACAGTTAGAGATTTTATAATAACATAAATTGTATCCTCTTCCTACAACATACATGCATATATATATATATATATATATATATATATATATATATATATATATATATATATATATATATATATATATATATATATATATATATATATATATATAAAACATGCATTTAGCCATTTTTTCTTTTTTAAAAACACATATTCCTGAGGTAAATATTCACTGTAAGAATGCAAGATATTCGTGCTGTGTATCACTCACAAATATGAGTTTCATTATATCTAAATACTTTTCCTAATTAAATAAGCATATTCAGTCTTTATGAATATATATATATATATATATATATATATATATATATATATATATATATATATATATATATATATATATATATGTGTATATGTATGGTTATGATCATCTTTTCACACTATTCACAGCATATATAATTTCACATAAGAATGGGACTTTCTCTGCTTTAAAAAGTTTAAGTCATATGAGAAATAATGGCTAAAATATCCTAATGACCATAAAGTAACAAAACAAGCTAACATTTACATTAAATGTTAAGATACCCACCATAATAATTTTGGCCTTGCATAATATTAAAAACAAGTAGCTTCATATGGGAGGACTTTAAAGTTTAAACGTAAGACATAAAAAAGTAATCCCTATATTAAGGAGTCATTTTGGTTATTGTCAAGCATTCTGTTTTCCAGAAATTAAAAAATAATGTTTTTATTTTTCAAAGTTATTTGCTTTTTTATTTTAAGTACTCTGGTCATATCCTGTTCTCTATATTAATGATGGACATCACATTGTTTTGTGTCCGGTCATCCTATCCTTGCAAAACAATTAGTTTCTCATTCAGAACTAGAAGACTCTGTCAATATGGCTAACTTTCTTTCACGAGGTTGTCGAGTGATTGCTAAAGAACTAGAAGACAGAGTAGTAACTGATGGTGTACTTTCTCTTTGTAGGCTAACTTTACGTGCGGTTGAACTTTTTGGGAAGGACCTGGTCTTTGGATTTGCATCTTTAGATTTCATTTGCCTGCAAAGTTTTTCATGTTTTGTAAGATCCCGTGACAACTTAATAGTTTTTCGGCAAGTCTTGCAAGAAAAGAGCGATTTGTAATGCTCCTTACTCATATGTTTGTTTAAATGGGATGCTGACATAAATAAGCCTAAACACAATGGGCAATGAACCATTTCTTTAATTATTTCAGTGCATTCTTGGGTAATTAACTTGTCTTTTCCTTTTGGTTTTTGGCGGATCTGTTTCTTTGCTAAGTTCCATCTTCGGGAGCTCTTCCTAGCGATGTCATCCTCAGTTTTTATAGAGCGACTTATGCCACCTTCTTTAGTCGAGTTACAGTCTGCGCCTTTAGTTTCACATTGGTCTTTTACAATCACAAGCTTTTGTGAGCTCCTTTTTGTTTTTGTTTTGTGATCCATGTCCCCCACCTTTATGTTTGAGCCCTTGTCAGATGATATGCTTTTGACATTGACATTTTTGAGTTTTCCAAAATGACTTGCTTTACCAAATAAGTTTGAGCCAGATTTACACTGTGATGTCTCAAAACAATGGACGTCTTGCTGAGAACACTTGTTCTTTTTCATACTTTTCACTTTTATATGTGTTTCTTCATTGGGTTTTAATTTTTGCAAGTCTTTAAGTCGGTGATCTTCAATGTTAATGGCTTGAGAGTTTGGGAGATCCTGACGTCTCTGTTCTCTAAGGTGATGACTTCTTTCAGGAAAACTTATATCTTTTGGTTTCCAAAGAGACTTTTTGTAATATAGTGCTCTGGGGAAAGAATCAGATGTATCTGCGCCTTGATAACTGCATTCGAGTGGTGCAAAAATAACAGATGGCATGGGACGCACTCTCATAATTTCTGAAAAAGATCTGTCCAGATTCGCAGGTTCATCCAAAGGTATAAGATACAATGAATGGGTAACAAGAGAGTTCATGGACATAAAATCTTCGGTTGAAGGCGGAGGTGGAGAGGAAAGTTTGGGGGGAGAAGATGGATAAGAAGAGGAAGTTGAGGAGAAGGAAGTATACAACCAACTGTTTGTAGATGAAAATGAAGTATCATGCAGCAGGGCATTGGTGCTGGTAATAGGATCGCTTCCTAAAGCGCATTCCCCTTAATATGCTCCTTTATTGTCATCACATGGCATATCCTCTGCATTAGCTGTAGAGATACCCAATGAAGGACAACCTCTATTCAGGACCTCTCCTGTCTTGTGCAATTCCGCCATAACAGAATTTCTTTTGGACAACCTGTGTGTTGAAGTGCACAAGGAAATCAGACTTTTGAATTTCTCTCTCTCTCTCTCTCTCTCTCTCTCTCTCTCTCTCTCTCCCTCTTTATATATATATATATATATATATATATATATATATATATATATATATATATATATATATATATATATATATATATATATATATATATATATATATATATATATATATATATATAAATATATATATATATATATATATATATATATATATATATATATATATATATATATATATATATATATATATATATATATATAT
Organism: Halocaridina rubra; assembly: GCA_037179515.1. Lineage (NCBI taxonomy): Eukaryota > Metazoa > Arthropoda > Malacostraca > Decapoda > Atyidae > Halocaridina > Halocaridina rubra. Next base: position 57,607 of record JAXCGZ010019211.1, read on the forward strand.
ATATATATATATATGTACAGTACATATATATATATATATATATATATATATATATATATATATATATATATATATATATATATATATGTACAGTACATATTTATATATATATATATATATATATATATATATATATATATATATATATATATATATATATATATAACCAAATAGCACATTACATATGTGAAAACATGAATCATTTTTTACCCCGACCGGGACTCGAACCTAGGACTTATGATTACTAAGTCAAGGCGCTACCACTACACCACAGAAGGTTAAAAGGAACCCAACCTTATAGCTTATATCTGCTATACATAGGAATGAACGCATTCTAACTGAATGCCACTATGTTCATATTACAGATTCCCCAACCTCACTCGTGGCTTCATTTTAGCATTTAATTCGATTCCCAATCTCATTTGGGCCATGAAATAACCAAATAGCACATTACATATGTGAAAACATGAATCATTTTTTACCCCGACCGGGACTCGAACCTAGGACTTATGATTACTAAGTCAAGGCGCTACCACTACACCACAGAAGGTTAAAAGGAACCCAACCTTATAGCTTATATCTGCTATACATAGGAATGAACGCATTCTAACTGAATGCCACTATGTTCATATTACAGATTCCCCAACCTCACTCGTGGCTTCATTTTAGCATTTAATTCGATTCCCAATCTCATTTGGGCCATGAAATAACCAAATAGCACATTACATATGTGAAAACATGAATCATTTTTTTTACCCCGACCGGGACTCGAACCTAGGACTTATGATTACTAAGTCAAGGCGCTACCACTACACCACAGAAGGTTAAAAGGAACCCAACCTTATAGCTTATATCTGCTATACATAGGAATGAACGCATTCTAACTGAATGCCACTATGTTCATATTACAGATTCCCCAACCTCACTCGTGGCTTCATTTTAGCATTTAATTCGATTCCCAATCTCATTTGGGCCATGAAATAACCAAATAGCACATTACATATGTGAAAACATGAATCATTTTTTACCCCGACCGGGACTCGAACCTAGGACTTATGATTACTAAGTCAAGGCGCTACCACTACACCACAGAAGGTTAAAAGGAACCCAACCTTATAGCTTATATCTGCTATACATAGGAATGAACGCATTCTAACTGAATGCCACTATGTTCATATTACAGATTCCCCAACCTCACTCGTGGCTTCATTTTAGCATTTAATTCGATTCCCAATCTCATTTGGGCCATGAAATAACCAAATAGCACATTACATATGTGAAAACATGAATCATTTTTTACCCCGACCGGGACTCGAACCTAGGACTTATGATTACTAAGTCAAGGCGCTACCACTACACCACAGAAGGTTAAAAGGAACCCAACCTTATAGCTTATATCTGCTATACATAGGAATGAACGCATTCTAACTGAATGCCACTATGTTCATATTACAGATTCCCCAACCTCACTCGTGGCTTCATTTTAGCATTTAATTCGATTCCCAATCTCATTTGGGCCATGAAATAACCAAATAGCACATTACATATGTGAAAACATGAATCATTTTTTACCCCGACCGGGACTCGAACCTAGGACTTATGATTACTAAGTCAAGGCGCTACCACTACACCACAGAAGGTTAAAAGGAACCCAACCTTATAGCTTATATCTGCTATACATAGGAATGAACGCATTCTAACTGAATGCCACTATGTTCATATTACAGATTCCCCAACCTCACTCGTGGCTTCATTTTAGCATTTAATTCGATTCCCAATCTCATTTGGGCCATGAAATAACCAAATAGCACATTACATATGTGAAAACATGAATCATTTTTTACCCCGACCGGGACTCGAACCTAGGACTTATGATTACTAAGTCAAGGCGCTACCACTACACCACAGAAGGTTAAAAGGAACCCAACCTTATAGCTTATATCTGCTATACATAGGAATGAACGCATTCTAACTGAATGCCACTATGTTCATATTACAGATTGGGAATCGAATTAAATGCTAAAATGAAGCCACGAGTGAGGTTGGGGAATCTGTAATATGAACATAGTGGCATTCAGTTAGAATGCGTTCATTCCTATGTATAGCAGATATAAGCTATAAGGTTGGGTTCCTTTTAACCTTCTGTGGTGTAGTGGTAGCGCCTTGACTTAGTAATCATAAGTCCTAGGTTCGAGTCCCGGTCGGGGTAAAAAAAATGATTCATGTTTTCACATATGTAATGTGCTATTTGGTTATTTCAATGCCCAAATGAGATTGGGAATCGAATTAAATGCTAAAATGAAGCCACGAGTGAGGTTGGGGAATCTGTAATATGAACATAGTGGCATTCAGTTAGAATGCGTTCATTCCTATGTATAGCAGATATAAGCTATA